>SMSQ01026312.1:5811-18263 GCA_019453375.1 Ctenoplectra terminalis | reverse complement strand
TGATTGGGTTGCATGGATCCAAGTATAATAAAAAAGTTGATTGAATTTGATTGCCAACGATATGATGTATCGAATAGTGAAATCGACTTCGATCTGGTTAATAACGAGCGAAAATTATTTTCTGTAGCAATTTTGAACGTAAACATGAAAATATCTTAAAAGTGTCAGAAGATCTCATTGATGAGCCAGAATATGTGTACCGTTTCAAGGTTGTGATACCATTGACTGGAAATTCTGTGGATGATGCAGTATCGTGAGTTGTAAAAGCGGTGAATTTATACGCAGAATACGTCTGCATCCGGTAAACAGCCTGTCTGAAAGCTGCCTGAGATTATACAGACAACCGCATATAATCTCTTAGGTTGAATAATACCAACGGCTCTTGAAAATGTTGAAAATGTTGAAAATGTTGAAAATTCTTAGTTAACAAGTCATCGATGCATTCGAGATTCGTGCTATATTTAACTTTTTTGTTTACCGACTAAATAATCACTATATTTATAGGCAATTCTTTTTTTCTCTGGGTATCGAAGAAAGCTCTTTCGAAATTACGCACAGTGGCTACGAAAGATATTCGCACAAAACCAAATTGTTGAACGTGATATTGTTTTAGTTATTGCCGCAAAAGTTACCGTTAACGTTTTAATATTTCTTAGATCATTTTCGACACAAATGTTTCTACTTTGTTTAAAAGACTTGTAATTTGGAGAAAAATGTAAAGAAGCTGCCGTTGATGCAGTTATCAGTGGTAAACTTTCTTATCTTCCGTTTCACGATGAGAATATGTTTTTCTAGAAAATTAAGAATTTTTTTTTTCTAGAGAAATAAGTGTACGATTATTTGGAAAAGAATCCGAAGACCGTAGCAAGGTTAGATGCAGTTCAGAATTAACCAATGAGCAAAATAAGCAGGATAAGCAGAATAAGCAGAATAAGCAAAATAAGCAAAATAAGCACATGCTAGGGCATTAGAATAAATAGGGGAAGCTTCGCAGAAATTTTCTGATTTTAAAAATCTTTTATATAGCAATAATACTTGAATAAATTGGCCGTCAAATATTTCAAGTGCTTAGAGCACTTAGCACACAAAAGTTTTAATTCCAATTAAATGACAGAAAATTTCACGCTGAAAATTTCCCGTTGAAATTTAATTAATATTCAAATGGTAGCACAGATACAGTGATACGCAAATACATTTTGTATCTATCGCATACCCAAGATTTCGCGTAAATACCATTTAAAAATACATGAAACGTGGCTACAAAGTAACATCGACTCAACAATCATATTTTCTTTAAAAGAGTAAAATTCATATTTTTAACACGATTCCTTTTTAATACATTTTCATCGAATAAAATTCCATATACCACTGCATTCGTAGTACCATTAAACGAAGGAACGCTGTAGCCGATCTTCTGTCAACACTAGTAGTAACGGCATCGTTTTCCGCCTCGCTGCTTCAATGGCCTCGAAAAGAGCTCCCTTGAGCAGAAATTTCATTTTTGCGAATAAAACGAGAGAGAGAGAGAGAGAGAGAGAGAGAGATAAATGCAGGAAATAGCGTGGCTGTACGAGAGTTTGTCGATCAAAACCAATTTCAACGTGGGCGTGGTGTGTTCCAATGCATTGCCTTAATGCAGCAAATGTAAACAACGTTTTTACATTAAAGACACTAAAAATTTTTCCCTACGCATAAATGTATTTAGGGTTAGGTTCGGGATAGTTGGACTATTTTTTGCAAAGAAACCATTGTATTGTTGGTTTTTTTACATTTTTATTGTTTTGAGCAAATTAAATCAACGCATAATTAATTTAGAATATATATAAATCATATTTGGGAATGTATTAAAATATTTATTTCTTTTTTTAATAAGAAAAATACCACCGTTGCAAATGGACGGTCTCATTCGCATGTTTCAAGATCGATCTTGAAAAATACCAAAAAATGTAGCTTATACAAAATATAATACAAGAGAAAATTAGTTCGTGTGTTTCTTTTTCTTCAATTTTCCACATAAACCATAAATGTTACCACGCTTAGAGAATTCACCCTGAAACGTACCATTTAAAAATGCATTTTATGCAGAAATCTTTAATTTTAAATTAGTATTACGTTCCTCTATGGAATATATCGCATGCACTGTTGGTCATAAATATTTACCCGCCTAAAAAAGGAAACAAAAATAAAGCCATTTTGCTTTAGAATACTTATGTAAGTACAGCAATAGGTCTGTAATATTTTTGAACAAAGTATACGTCTTATATTAATTTTATATAATTTCAAATCACAGCTATGTAAAAGTGTGTGTAATAAATTTTTTTTCCGTTAAGATCAAAATGAAATACAATTAGAGTTTCCTGGAATATCTTCGTTTCGTAATTCTTGGAAATGTTTACGCAAGCGAAACATTTACTCCGCTTTCATCGTTAATTTCAATCTCTAGCACTTTTCTATTCCGTCGCAATTCGTATAATGAAACGACAAGAGAACTCTGCATCCTTACAATGAAGACGTTTGCAACTACTTGTTTTTAAATTGTTTCCCTTTCTTTCGTTTAAATTGTTCTCGTTCGCGTTCAAAAATTGTGGATACATATAGAGAAGAAATAAATCATATTGCGTGATTTCAAACGCTTAAGAAATTTTAAAGGTTGAAGGAAAAGGATTAATAGTCATTGTAATTTAACGAAATATTAATTTTGATCGAATAAGACATTTAAATATGTAAAGTATCAACATTAACGATAAAGGAAAAGAAATGTAAGAAGTGAGAAAGCAAATACATTTCATGTCAAAATTCTATACAAAATCGTGGACTAATTTTACTTCTTATTTAAATTTGTCATAAGAATTATATAAATGGAACATAAAAGGAAAAGAAATATTAAAAAAAAGCGTTTGCATTCACTGAAAAATATAGAAAAACGATCAGGAGACATTGGATGAATTCTTTGCTAAAAAAAAGAAAAGAAAAGAAGGAAAGGGAAAAAGAATTTCTCTCTTGGAGAGCAGAATGATAAAGTGGTTTTATAAAAGGACAGACAGTTGCTAAGAAAAGTGAACAATACATTGTTTAATAAAGTTTTATTTTTGTGCTCGAAATTTGTAGTTAATTTTCGAAATGTTAAATATCACGTCGAGCAAAAAGAGAAGACTTCCAGGTCAATCTGACAGTTTGTTATGCTCTAATTAATTCAGTTATTAAAACGCAAAGTGAAAGGATTAAGAGGTAAAGGTAAACAGATTTTCTGGAAAACGTAGGACGTTTATCCTGAAAGTTTTATCAACGAAAAAGAGGAAGAGATACATAATGCGAATAGCTGTATTAAATTAATTCCTTTATGATAGAGACATAAATTATTTTATCGTTTTTGTTTACGTTTCAAAGTTGGATTTATGTGAAAAATAATCCTCTCAAAGCACATCGAATAAGTACTTCATATTTAATAGCATACTAAAGGTATTTGAAATGCTAAATGATAATATGTATAATTTACTGGTGCATATATAAAAATATTGTTGTCGAAGATATCGATTAGACAAAAAAATTGGTTTGACGATTCTGAAACGAATAAACGTGTCTCGATCCAAGCGATAAACATGTTCTTAAGATTGTAATAATTTAAATAAGATCCCAAGATTCTAAAATTTCAAAACCTTAATATTCCAAGATCCTAAAATTTCAAAATCCTAAGATCTCAAAATCTCAAGATCGCAAGATCCCAAGATCTTAAGAACCCAAGATCTCAAGATCCCAAGCTCCCAATATCGCAAGATCGCAAGAGCGCAAGATCCTAAGATCCTAAGCTGCCAAGATCCCAAGATCTTAAGAACCCAAGATCTTAAGAACCCAAGATCTCAAGAACCCAAGATCTCAAGAACCCAAGATCTCAAGATCCCAAGCTTCCAATATCGCAAGATCGCAAGATCCTAAGATCCTAAGATCCTAAGATCCCGAGCTTCCAAGATCGCAAGATCGCAAGATCGCAAGTTCCCAAGATCTTAAAACACAAAAGTTATAATACTCCAAGATATCAAAACTTCAAGACTCCAAAGTACTAAGAATCCAAGATTTCAAAACTCCAGAACTTCGCATCTCAGATTCCGGATCTCAGACTTCAAACCCCCGACTGTAGACTCAAAGGTCTTAGAACCCTAGATTTCAGACTCCACACCCTGAACTTCGAAACCCTGGATCAGTATATGCGTATACAGACACGTACCTGCATCCGAAGAGTGGTGAGATTCATGAAACGTTTCAATTTCATCACGTCGTACACGTCGTGATTTTTCTGCTGAAGGTTGAACCAACCCTTTCCAAGGTCCCTCAGGCACATTCTGACCGACTGTGTAATCTTTTCCAACCACGGTTCTTTCAAGTACTTGATAACCGAGACCGTGGCCTGGGTTTGCAAGTCTTCGAATTCTGATAGCCTTATTTGTTTCCCATGAGAAGTGGCAAACAGGTTCATGGAAGACACGTGCATACACTCTACCACGATACAAGCCATTGCTTCGTATACTTCTGCTTGAACGTACAGTGTGATCCAGTGACTGTATTTTTTGATTTTCTAAATCGAAATGTTCTTGCTTTAATCGTTACGTTTATTTATAAAACCTAAACTAACCGTAAAGTATACATTTTTTTTTCAATTGAAAACTGTTACATACAGAGTTCTCTTTTTTGTATTTGATAGCCGAAAAATATATTGCACAAATAAAATTTTCTCAGAGGGTTTTACGATAAAAAAAATTAATTTTATTCTGTGTCTGACAGTGCTATTACAAATACTGTAGAGATAAATATAGTGTCACATGGTTATATTTAGATTTTATAACAATAGCCAGCATTAGAAGTGTCAATTGTCAGTCATTGATTGATTGGACAGGTGAAACCTAAAAACTGATTAAACCCGGACTTGATTACGATTCAAAGGCAATTAGTGTATAACGATGATCAATTTTAAACGGAATTAATTATGTAATTTAATCTTGCTATAAATAAATTCAATATTGATTGAACTTCGTTAGCAGTTTCCAAGTTTCATTTAACCGGTCTTATTTAATCTTTCATTTTAAAATTACTTTCTGCTATTCGAATCTTCGTTTCACAGTAATCGTGTAACGATTACGTCTCAATGTAAATCATAATCATACAGGTCGATGTTGTTACGAAGATTATAAAATAAAAAAAAAATTTGATCGTATGGTTGCAACGATGTGAAACTATCTCATAAATTATCCTATTCAATGGCGTACAATAAAAATGTTCAACTACGTATAATGCTGGTGTTCATTAAAAGTATGTCAGGCTGGTTTTATCTTGAATGATAAATGAGGTAAACAACTCCTTCATTTTTCTGTCGAGCAAAGCTTCATTTTAGTTACAAATGCTACATCGGAGACTACAAACTCGTTTTTCACGACAAGCAGCTTATAAAATTGTATCTTATTGAATTTCGATAAATCAATTGTGGCTGAACAAACGTACGTACATCGGTAGAAAAAATTAAAAATGTATTGTATTAAATTTGTAATCTTCATTTGGATTAGTAAAAATCAGCTGTCAGTGTAAAAATTATTTTTTAACATTTTTCGCTTAAAGTAAATCATTTGAAACATTTATCAACGTGAAACGAAGATTTAAAAAAATATATCTCTAAAATCTTCTTTTTAATCCGCTCTGAAATAAAGTATGGATAAAAAAAATTCAATTTTAATTAACAAAAGTTGATAACATAAACTTTAAATTAACAACAGGTATAGTAAAATAGAATAAGTTTTTTTTTCTATCTTTTACTTCAAAAAGTTTTCAACAATATTTTAATCACGATTTACAAGAAAAACTCTGTAACATGAAAGTTTAAAAAAGAAAATCGTAATTGTAAAAATGTAGTTAAACTGACTTCGGTAACAAAAATATTTTTTGTTTCAGCAAAGATCGCAGAGGTGAAAACACGCTTTAAAAAAAAATTCTTTGCTACTCCAATTTAGGGCATGGGACATTAAAAACTGTGTAATTTTGAATTCAAATATTTTTTATTTCCATACCTTCGGTTTCTTAAATATTCACGATAATATAAAAACTGACAATTTTTTAAGAAATCGTAATTTTTTTCTTGTAACAAACAAAATTTTGATTATATTAAATTAATAAAAGTTTAATTATTGAACTATTGTGTTATAATTTCAGCAAACATCTCTGTAACAATGTTAATCCTCCGCGAACAAGGTAAATAAAAGTTACACCCTGAACCATATGGCGTTAGTTTTACCCTGACCATGATCCATCTACAAGTACATAATTCGAATAAAAACGCTCTTTAAAATTGCGTTTCATCGATTTTAGGATACGATCAGATTCAACTAAAACAATGATTTATCTTTTAAATCTTATCCTTAAAGTTATTTTTTTCTTTGAAAAAAAAAAAATACAGCAGTTTGGAAACCGCTGGGGTTGATTTAACGCTAGAACTACCGACGATTAAAGTATACTTATTTCAAAGGTTTATCTATATTTTTAAGAGAAAATCGCGGAAAATCTGCACAAAGGCACCGTAGTTAATTTGTAAAATTTTTATGAAAAATTACGAATGGGTCATTTTGACCACTTTGATGGTTCTAGTGTTAATTGCATCTGGTTCGCGGAAGGTTAATATCAAAGAATATTACCTCAAAGTTTTCCATCCCTGTATCGATCTTGCCCTTTTCAGGAACCCTCGTTAGCTCGATGTCAGGCGTCCACGTGATGAATTTAAACATTTCCGGATTCCGCTGTATCATTTGCCTCCACATGAGGTCGCACATTGTACGCTGATAATCCAGGCAGATTTCCTCCATCAGCTAAAAGACGAAACGATCAGAGTGAAATGTACGGTGACAAAATTAACGAAATCAACTGCACGTGGTCCGTTTCCGGAGGACGAGGAAGGAAGAGATTAGATGATGGTTCATCATAGTTGTGATTAAACAAATTCCATGAAAACAACCTTCTACATACCGATAATATCTTTTTCTGCTTAAATTTCTGTTTGCCCACGGTTAAACGAATAATAGTTTCCTTTTGCTCTTCGTTCAAAGTCTTCATACCATCCATTTGCATGCAGTCCAAATAAAAATTGTATCTGCACAAATGTTAACGATAATATTAAAAATATCTGCGATTGGAAGATTTGAAAATTCGAAAATCCGAAAATCTGAAATTACTTTATAGAAGCTTCGGCGATTTGCCTTTCTTTAATGGCTGCCGCCACCCTCTTGGCAAAAATCCTAGGATCCTCCGCGTAGAATCGAATGTAGATTCTTGGTATCTTGAACTTGCGCTTCCGACCATCAAGCGTGAGCACGCTCCACAATTTTCTTTTGCGATCGTAGCGGGCAACAGCGGCATTGGTCCAACAAAACAAATTGTTTAATTGATCATCCTCGAGGGGAAACATTTCGTCTTCGAGTCGAAATCTTGGAACGAAGACAGTAGCTGGTAGCGAATAATGATTTCCGTTTATATTGCTCAGATTTATCCAGTCTTCTGTCGTTCTACGAATAAACACGAAAAAACATGAAAAACGATACATTATTTTATTGCTTCACCACTCGTTTCAGGTTTCTATAAATTGATAATACCATAAACTTTTTAACCCTGCTACGATCTTCAAACTCTTTCCGATCTAACCGCGCTCATATTTGATTAAAAAAAATTACTAATTCTTATAAAAATGTGTGTTTAATATAAAATTGGAAAAAGGAAATTTGCTTATTTACAATAGCTGTTTTATACTTTTCTCAAAAATAAAAAATTTTTTTGGATCAAAAATGATCCAGAGGCCGTAGCAGGGTTAATAAAATTTAATCATATTTGTAAGTACATGTATAATAATACTTTATTCTCTTTTGCTAACAAAATTAATTTCTTTACTTTCATAATTATTACGTTTTAATAAACTGATATTTTAAATAATGACGCGAATCGAGAATTGACCAGACAATGCCAAAGCGAGTACTAAAGGATTACAAAAAATTGTCAAAGAAATGACACTACTTCTTTTCAACTATAAACTACATTTTGTCCTTAGTAGTATAACGAATTAAATAATTCAAATTAAATAATTCATAATCCCCTAATCCACGGTAACATCACTTTTATGCTAATGGACAAAATTAATTCATTTAACGAATTTTAATTGAAATTACTGAAAACGTAAATACATTAACACGATAAGCACCCCGCGGCCCCTGTGAACCTTCACTGAAATATTTCGCGTGGGTGTCGTTTGTTTCCATTAATGGGTTTTATTAAACCACGTTAAATAACAATACGACTTTTCTTTGCAGGCCTTTACCATTTTTTTCTTTTTGTTTCCTTAAATTCTTAACTATTTTGCGACCAAATGTTCTTCAATTATTATCCAAAGCGCTTAAAAACCAGAAAAGCGTTTAACGCGCTGAAAATGTTAAATATACGCGTTTGCGTACCTACAATCGTATTCTTCGTCGTCAAAAATTTCCAAAGACAGAAAGTGAGCCGTGCTAAACAAGCCATACGTTTCCTCGTGAGATAGCAGAGGCAATATGGCGGAGGGAGGTAGCATTTCCTTCGGCGAAACTCTTTCGGTTTCCAATGCATCCTCGATTTTCAAGTTCCTATAGACTCTTCGTCTCCTTTCCATCTCGATGTTCCGTGGAAGTCGTTTCGGATCCACATTTTGCTCCATTTGCACTTTCGGAAGGAACGTTTCTGCAGGAAACGCCTATTTGGATACAAGTTTATTTAGTCTCTTTGTGGAGGTCCCGAAAGTTTGAGTAAAAGTGTACCAACAAGTTCGAAATATATGCGCCAGTCTACTCTGATACCAATTTAATTAGTATTTGTACGAATTCCTCTAGATTTCGATAAATTTCTCGTAACAACAAATAGCTTATAACGACAAGCTATCTGAAAATGACTTCGTGCATAAATTCCATTTTTAAGGTTTCCTTTATTCTTTTTTTAGCAAAAATAATCATTTTATATGGACTTTTCAAAATGAAAGCTTCTATGACTTTTAAAATCTTTTTATAATTTCAAAATCATTTTGAATTTTTTGTTAGGAAAAAACAAATATTACCATCGTATAAGTTTCTATATTCGCAGTCTCTATAATCCATAAAAAAAGCAGCAAAAAGTTTGCTAGTTTAAACATATTTTTACCTTTACCTATAAATAAACTTCATATTTTACACTTTCCGTTTCTCGAAGCAAACAAATTCAGTATTTAAATTTTCGAAAAATAATCTTAGAGGACTGAAAAGATTTATAGAAATAAAAGATATATAATACCGAAGAATACAAAACATTAAAATATTTATCTCCCTCTTAATTAATTGATTAAATTTTTTGCCTTAATTCACGTCGATCAAACAATACGTCTAGTAGTGCAATTTTATTTATCACTACCGTATAACACAATCGAATAACTTAATCATATTTCATAACATCCCAATCCGGTAATTAGTGATCGGGAACTTTTTTCAACCATCCTGGGTTGCTTACAATCGATCGATCCTCTGGGAAGCTGATCCATCTTTTAGCTTCGCCGAGAAAGTTATAAATTTTCTGGTCCTGTAATTGTCTGACACGAGCACTGTGATGCTCGGTGAAAACTTGCCAAACGAGTTTTGTTCTTCTGGGCGCAGTCGTTAAAAGAACTACTTCCGGTGTGACAGGTTGTTCCGGTGTACCTGTGGATCGTTCAATTATTTGCAGTATTGACCGTGTGTCCATAAATATCGTACAGTTCGCTTGTACTTGGTATGTAGTCTTTTTATCTGAGTTTATTTCTATTGTTAAATAAATAAACAATGTTTGTAAATGGTACGAACAATTTTTAACCGGTGCTGTTTAATTGTAACATGTATTTCATTTTTGATCGGAACGTTCCGTAACATTTGTTTTCTACGTTGCTATTTTGAAAAAAAATATTGTTTGTAAAATTTTTAACTACTTTAATTAATTGTCGATCACTCACCCGTCACGATTTCGGAGTAGTAACCTCTTTTTTTAACCTTCTCTTCCTCCATATTTTCAATTTTTACACAATTTAACGTATGTTTAAAATTAACTTCTATTTTTAAAATTTATATACACGCTAAGTTATTAAAAATTAAAATAGTAACGCAGTTGTCGTTCCATTATCGTTAAAAATAATAAAAATACAAATACCATGTGTCATTTTTTATATCACTTGGGAACGTGAACTTGCCTATTATATTAATTACGCATGCCTTTATCAATTATTATTCCCGGAAATATCAATTAAAAATAAATGACTTTTACCACTGTTTCGCTTTACGCTCTTTTATTAACGATTAATCAAATTGGGTTTTCCTTATTTATTAAATAATCTTCCTGCTGGAATAAAAAGTATTGATATTATAAAATAAAAATTTATATTTGTTTAATGATTTTAACGTTATTGATGTGCTTTTATGTGTTTGGAATTCATGTGTCGATTGCAGATCAAGTTGGAAACTAATATATCTACACGAGCATTTTATATTTGCAACTTGTGGTTATAGCACAGACAAGATATACATAAGAATAGTCACTCGTCTAACGTATTTTTAGGGCCCAAATTCCTGGGACTCTAGAGCCCCGTTACTGATTTCGTGTTATTCGCAACGTTACCGACAAAATACAGAAACAGATCTTAGCGCTCCCTCACGGACGATGGTGTCCATATTTGACGTTATTTCCAACTATCGGTAGCATTGTAATCTTATTCTAGACCTAATCGGTAACGTTGAACCCGATAGGCTGTCGCATAAAAATACATCGAGTGGTGCATCTATCTTATTTCTCGTCTATGCTGTATCACGTGCATACCCAACACGTGATATCTTTACACGACAGGTGCTGCCATCCGAAGCTATTTTACCTTCCACGATCAATCTTTACATTTAAATATAACTTGTAAAACTCGCTTTGAATCATAATTATATATACTCGGCAAAGATGAAAGAGTAGAAGAAGCTTATTTCAATCGAAACAATAAACATTTACCATTATAAAAATTATCGGTTCGATTTCACAAGCGATGCACAAATTGATAAATACAATTCGTAAATACGAAAAATAGGCTCGAAATGGATATTTGAACAAAACAGTGCCAACAAAATTTCAATCGCACGATTGGCCGTTCGGAAAGATGAGCATCGCACGTTACCGACGCGAAATGTTTTACCATCTGTGATCTACCGCATAGCCCATGCCCGTGTCGGAAACTACTCGGGATTAAGAGACGCGCGGTAGGTACTACCCTCTACAGTCAGGTATGAAAACGGGGGTGTGCGAGCGAGTTCGTTTCTCGACGTCGGCTGATCAGCTGTGCGGTCGAAGGTGGGCTTTCCCCTTGCGGTGCGGTGTCGTGCAGATTCGTAGTCTGGCTCGATCGGCATAGGTCCGCGGGATCGTACACAGAGGTTGGAACACGAGCCGTGGCATAAATACATGGACGATAGTACGCGGTGGCGGCGATAAATCGGTAGTATTTTCGGGTGAAGGGGGGGTAAGTGAGGCATGACGGGAACAGGTGACAATAGAGCTTCGCCATGTTAGATTTTACGAGATCGCGAAACGTGCGCCGCTGCTGCTGCTGCTGCTGCTGCTGCTGTTGGTGCTAGTGGAGAGAGAGAGAATTTATTTTGTTTTCTCGACTCTCGTGCTACTTTCCTCAGCGGTGATCCAACTGAAAATCATCCAAGCTGGATAGGTTACCCGAGTATCTCCGCGATACCGTGGACTGGTTTATGGGGTAAGTTTTTTTTTTCCAGTGAAATATTCACGTTCGGCGACGATGTTGCCGAGACGACGGTAATATCACCGGAGCACCCGCGGAATTAAAGGTTAACCTCGACGTTCGTCGATCGCCTAACCTCCCCGTCGAGGTTGACGCTCTCTCGCTCCGGTTCGCTACACTCGGTCTCGCTCCTAACAATCGACCTGTCTTCTCCCTTTTTCTGAGAGAAAGTATTCCCCGGGACTTTCTGTGTCACCGCGGAATTGTGTCACGCGTTCCTTCGCGCGGTGTCATCCAGAATTTCGTCCGCTATCGTTGCGAAAATAACGCGTGGATGGAACGCTGTGTTGGCCGAGCGCGCAGTGTTTCCCTGTTCCGCTCGCCCCGTCGTTTCCTATCCGCGAAAATCGCTGACAACGCCGATGACAGCGTCAATTGCTTCGTTTCTCGATAAGGTTACGAAGATCACGTGAGTCAAGGATATCGATATTTCTGTACGAAACTGAGGTCCCGAGCGGGTGAGTCAAAAACGTCGGTACGTGTTTTGTCAAATGCTGACACTCGCGTTGCTTCTTGTTCCTACCCTTTTAATCGCGCGACACGTAACGGCAACGTGCATCGTTTACTTAGAAAGACTTACGTAAACGCGAATTACACGACCATCCGGATAAAAACCAAT
>SMSQ01026311.1:286569-335095 GCA_019453375.1 Ctenoplectra terminalis | reverse complement strand
TGACGATAGATGACGATAGATGGCGATAGATGACGATAGATGACGAGATAGATGGTAATAGATGGTGATAGATGACGATAGATGACGATAGATGAAGATAGATGGCGATAGATGGCGATAGATGACGATAGATGACGAGATAGATGGTGATAGATGGCGATAGATGGCGATATATATGACGATAGATGACGATAGATGACGATAGCTGACGATAGGTGCCGATAGGTGACGATAGATGACGATAGGTGACGATAGGTGACGATAGGTGACAATAGATGACGATAGGTGACGATAGGTGACGATAGGTGACGATAGGTCACGATAGATGACGATAATAGATAATAGATAATAGATAATAGATAATAGATAATAGATAATGACGATAGATGACGATAGACATATCGACGATAGACATATCGACGAATTTCGTCGATTGATTCGTATTTCGATGGGTATCGTTTTGGCGGTAAGTTATAAAAAATTATTCGAGTTCGCAAAAATATACTACAACTTGCCAATGTTCCTTGTAATAACAACTATTTATAAATTCTGCTTTTGTCGGATATCGTACCTCGTTCTTTTCTCTCGTGAACACACCGATTTTTTGTATACACACTTCCAACGAGAGTTTATATTTGCCTTGTTACAATCAATGGCATATAAATTTCTTTCGTTGTTTCACAGTGGAAAGTTAACAAGAGTCAATCCGCTTTGTAATTCAACGCGGGTACGCGGTGGTACAAGCGGTGCATAAAATATATGCCGTTGTTCGATGCATACGAGCGACAATGGATGCAAGAGATCACGTGTATGTGTACGTGTGTAAGAACGAGGCGCCTCGACCAATACAAAATCGCTTTGTCCGAGTTGGGCAAATTGCACGTGCTAGACTGAAGGGCGAGGAAACGAGGACTAGCTGGATCTCCATGGGATAGCCCGAGGGCCTTGCTAAGTCTTCTCCAGGACTCTTCGGTCCGGCAGGATGATGGACGATGTTTTAGGGATTACGTGATACCGGAAGCACAAACTAATGATCGGTGGTTACGTCATTTCTGAAAATGTCTGACGGAAAACGATGTCGGCTCTTAAGATTAATCTTAGAATAGAACCGTTTGAAAAGCTCGTTAATGCGATGACGTGATGTTGTAGGGTTTTGTTTGGGGTAGTCGGGTAGTTTGACTTTATGTTGAGATGAATATTTCCTCGTTGAAGCATGGACGAGAGAATGAACGAGGAATATACCCGTTCTGTATTTATACGAACGAGTTCCTTCCATAGAAATAGATGTTTAAAGGATGAATGTAATACCGTGTAATAATAGAAGGTAGATACGAACGGTTTTACGTTACGTTCGATGATTTATTAAATAGAGGGAATGTTTAATTTTGGAGAAGAGTTCGTTGGGAGACATTTGAACGGAAATTTTTACGTAGCTCCGGCGAACAGTGAAAAATTAAATGCAAAATATAAAAACGCAAAATACTCTTCGAGATCCTTGAAACTTCGGAAACTTCGGAGATTTCGAAAACTTCAGAGTTTCCTGTGGCCGAAGAGACTTGAGAGACTGTCAAGAAGATTATAAGTTATCGTTCCTCCGATAGCAATGAATGTGGTTCATATTGGTTTTAACGACAGTAGAAATCCGTCGTATCAATTCTAGTGGCTTTAAACGTTCTAGCTATTAAATGCCACGCCCTCAGAGATAATTTGTATTAATTTTTATATATCTGATATTTATTTTTCTTTATTCAGTATTTATAATGATATCGAGTTAAATGACTTTCTATCGAAATATTCCATTATATAAAATTATTTAGAAATATTATATTCACTTTTTCCGACCGTTTCTCTTTACAGTCTGATCTAGTGACTATTTCCAGCAAGGTTTCGAGAATGTTTCTTCGCTAACTTACTTGCGGTAGTAATGTTGTTTATCCACCGTAGCGATCATTATTATTGCTGTCCATTGTCGTTTATTTCTCGAAGAACGGTGTATAAATTCTTGTAGGTGTCTCTGACATGAGAAACGACTATCTTCGATGCGATCATCACCGATGCCGTTACACGTCGACGATGATTTAGCTGGCGTAAATCAATTTCGCGAGTAACACGGGAAAACGCGGAAGGTGGGGCTCCTTTTTGCACCGTTTCAATGTCAGTTTTGTTGGATTATTATTGATGCTTATTTGTATCTTCGCTTCTGATCGAATCAAAGATTATATTTTATGTGCAAATTGATACCGTGTCCTTTGAAAATCTGTTCCGAACGAATTCGAAATTTATGTACAAAGTACAAATCGATCAGGAAATTTACGATGTTGATTTATAGATTTATAATTGTTCGTACTCGCATTGATTGGTTTATTAACTATATATTTGTAGTTAGTTAATATCCGCATAGCTGTTACTTATTAAAGCGTTTCAAGCGTGTCGTGTTATGGCGTTGAATTAAATTGAGTCTGGCGTTTTAGGTGCGATTTGCCCTGGGTTTAATGGGTGAAAGGTGTAACTTACTTATCATACAATGCACTGTACACTGAAATGATTGCGACTTTTACTGCCTTTCGCCATTGCATTTTTTCCGTCGCGTGTATGTAAAATGCATGCAATGACTAGACCAGGAAGTGACTAGGTCATTTTTGCAAGATTATACAGAACAAAGATTCCTTTATTTTCTTCCCGTTAATCTTGTTTCAATAAATGAACCGCTCTATATTATACTCGATGAACACAAAAATTTGTGTTCGGAATCTTTTTCTTTAAAAATTAAATAGCAAGCAACTACTTTAAGTGATACTTTCTACAAACTTCGATAAAACCAATTGCTTCCTCATTGATAGCTCAAATTAATCCAATTTCTTATTTGTATACGAACCGTACGGAAATAAAAAGCCAATATAGAGCACTTAAAGAACCGCAAAAGAAAGCGTAACGTGTAACATGGTGGCACATACACGACAGACAGTCTCTGTCAGACCTTGTCGCGTGAATCTCTTAAGTTCTTTTCCCCATCCTCGATACGATCGAGTGGACAGTAATCTCGCGATACTTTCGACAAAACAATAAGGTCGACGGCGTGTAATGAGGGAGGAAGGTGCAATCGAGCGTGTCGAAGGAGATGGCGGCGAGGTTGCCCAGGCGGTTTTCTACGATATATCCACGGGCTGATTGGCCCCACTTCTCTGGCTCTTTTCTCTCCCGTTGCCGTGCGTCACGTCGCGACACTTATCCTCACTTGTCGTTTACAATCGCTTCAAGCGTTCTCACCGATTAAAATCCGAACGAACGATACGGATCTGACCGATGATCGATTGGAAACGGACCCATGCTTCACTGGGTCGATTAACCACGATACCAACGCGACAAGAACAAAATCCAGTTTTATCCGTTCGAATCTCCTCTTATGTTTTTCCCCTTAACAGTCTTCGAGCAACTTTTACCCTTATCTCTTATATTTTATTAACAATATTATCGCGTAATTGATATAAACTAGAGATCGATGCAGATTAATTGATTCTAATACCAAGCTATCTTCCACGCGACCTGAAATTCCACCGTAGAATTGAAATATCACGCTTATGCGTGGGTGGATCGTTAGCGAACAATAATCTCACAATTTCTACGCGCAGTTCTCCGCCTGTACCGCGAAACCCATTGTTTTACGCGGTCAGTTCGCCTAACGGGATCCACTCGTAAATCTTCGCAGGCTCATCCTGGCTCGAAACGAAGCCAAGTTCTAGTGACTCAGTTAACGATTCCGTTAACGATCCACCGCGATAACAGGCCTCTTCTTGCCAATTAGAATTAAGTTCATCGTGAATTCTCTCGATTTCACTCGATCCTCTCGAAGACTTAACGATTCTCTTAGTCGACCGAGGGTACCAGATATCCATCCACGTCCGAGTTGGTTAGCCTACGGATGGTGGATCATAACGAGCATCGGCATGAATATCATTGGACGAGCACGGCCAGTAACTGTTACACAGTGACATTCTACGGTCTACCGTGCTACGCGAGCGTCTTAAGGCAGCTGCCGCGAGAGAGGCGAAGCGGAAACACGCGATGCTCGTCTCAAATCGAAATTTATTAACGTCGAACATGATGGACTTCGCGTTGCTGCGTGAACGGTAATTTATTACGGTCCCGATCGATGAGATCTGTCCGTGTGCTTCTGCGTGTACACGCAACAGTTGGCCAATGAACTAAAGTCATTAGAAAGACATCGAAAAGGTGTTCTGTACGTCTGTTGAATCGAGTTAGCTAGCAGAATTAATGATCAACTGGCATCGTTTGCTTCTGTTGTTGAGATTCAACGGATTTTTGCAATCGAGCGAAGCTGGAATAGTCGCAAGGATCATTCGTAGAGATTAAAGTCTCTCCACGATACAAAGTCTGGCTGTGCTTTCACGTTACGTCTATTTTATGCACAAAGTGCACGGGTATACCGCAAATAGCCTTTGGACACTGTCGGGCATGGTAACGGTGTGCCTGATTGCGAGCGATATGTTCTCTGAGATATTGCCAGGTACGAACATCCTGGAACGTTGTCGATGGTCACGTTTCCGCGATCCAGACATCACGCTCCCTTTCTACTCTCTCGCGGAGGAATTCTTCGGACTGTTAAAACTGTTTTCATGATGATACAAAGTAGCTTCGATGGAAAATGCTTTGTTTCAAAACCGGTCCATGATATATCTGCTTATCCAAGTATGGATAAAATAGGATTAACCTATTTTCGAATGCCCACTTTTCTAAGAACGATATTCTAATGATCAACGACACACAAGTGTCGATTTCAACTTTCTCGTCGGAATGCCGCTGAACGTCTCGGCCATTTTGATCGTTCGCAAAAATACCTATCTCGTATTCATTATCGCAGATTTCACTTTTCAGCGCGTAATAAATTAGAACGACAGCCGCGTACTCGTTCCAGGATCGTGATTCGCGAACTTTCATCTTTTAACTTGTTATCATATTCTACGAACTTTAAAGGGTGTGCGTACTTACTTGGTCAGAGTTTCGAGCGAGGACGTGTATATCGTGCCACCTACGTCGATGTGTACCGGGGCTGTGTACCTGGAAGCGGCAGCTACACAGGGTATTCCGGTCATTTTTTGGTTGTAAGCCGGTGCAGCCGGCGTCGGTGGCGTCGGCGACGAGGAATTCGACATTGTGGGCGATGTGGCCGGCGAACTGCTTGGCGACAGCAATCTGACAAAGATACTTTCGACATTAGCCACCATCAGGCTTTGTTCTTTCTGCGAGGCATCGAAACCGCTGTTTTCGATGCTTGGGAAAGAATGATAAGAAAGAATGATAGTACTGTTCTTTGAAAAGAGTTTCTTTTAAAATTATTTGAATATTTTTTTTTATATTGAAAATATACGACGCTAGTCGCTTGAATCTTTCCAATTTTGATTTTTATAAAATGTGGAATATTCCAAATTTAATCCTTTTCGTTTTTCTTCTGGAATTTTTAGTTATTTGTATCTACTTTCTATTATAAATTGATGTATTAATATAAAGTGAAAAGATATGTACTATTTCCATTGTTAAGATTTATAGGGTTGCGTAATTCTTGTTACATTCTGTGATCAATTGTTAGAGCTTACGCAACACCAAGGAATTTCAATTGCATCGAGGTGTATCATTTTCTCGATGTTCCACGATACACTACGTGTTGCTCTTTAAGAGTATAACTTAAGCGTGGTTCTATTTACCTCATTTTAATTTGAGCGCTAGGGAACATATTGCGTTGTGCCAGCTCCGCCTTCGCCTCCTTTCCGTCGGCCTCACATTTCCGTCTGCAATTAAAAGTCCGCGTAATGTAATCCTACGAAATAATATGTCTAGCATACTTAAGAGAACCTTATATTATTCTTAAGTTATTCTTTTCCAAATTATCAATCTCTTTTTCTTCTTCGACGCTACATCTCTCTTTTCAACGATCATATAAACCACATCAATCCCTCTTCAAAGTCCAAAAAGTAATTCGAAAAGCTTTCTCTCGCACTAAAAATCTTCTCTCCAAACGGAATTTTATTTCCAAACACAAACTCCAAAACTACAGCCAGTAAACTCCATAGTAAGTCAGAAAAACGAGCTCCAAAACGCGATATGTATATACGATAACACGTTTCAGCCAGCTTTCTCCGGCGAGGTATCGGTATCACCGTTTCCCTCTTCTTTTCCATCATACCCTATATTCTTGCTTATCTCTCTCTCTAAATTCCGGTTGATTGGCTTTCCACGGATCTCGTTCGACGCACGAATCCAAGAGCCAGCAGAGAAAACACGAGCTCTTGCACCTGGTTGTCGTAACGCGAGCAAGATTTACAAGTGTCCTTTGGTTCGCACACACCTATGATAGCGTTTCTACTTTCCGGCCATTTTTTTTTTCCCGCCATGTTAGAACCACAGGGGACGCTGCCGCGTTTATGGCCTCCATTTAGAAGTCAAAACGGTGTGCAACGCCGACATTAGCACGGAACTTTCCCTCTAACGAGGTCGCGCGATTTTCAAGCGGCTTGATTTAATTTATCGATCCTCATGGTCGATCGCGAGTCGACGATAAGGCTGATTTAGAGGGGCATTGTTTTCGGTCGAGCCGTTGACCCGGAACGGCTCGGATCGGCTCTACCGTGCGCGGAATCGAGTCGCCGCGGCAATTTTCATATGTATTAATAAGGCAATTAACGGCGGAACAATATTTAACGAGCCCCACCGACCGAGGGAAAACCAAACTCGCCGCGGTCGGACGAATGAGAAAAGTGGAAGGGATGGTCGGTTCGGTCGACGGTTTGCGAAGAGAGTAGCCGGACTCATTTCCAGCCTGTGTACACAGTACGGTCCTGGTGCTTTGTTCCAAAGGCCGCTTCTGTTCGCCGCGCGGAATCCTTCCGGTTCGGATGACGATACGTAGTTTCGTTCAGAATTCTGAGAACGGCATGGACAGGGAGTATAACGGTAGCGGTTGGTTGGAATATTCCATTTTTGCAGAAAATATAGCTGGAACGAGGATAAAAGGAATGGGTTATGGAAATTGTTTTGCGTGCAGAATGGGATTTATGTTAATGATAATGAAACGAGAAAAGGTTCTGTAAGCTTGTAAATCTTTCGCTCTTTTGAAATCGTACAAATGGATCATGCATAATTCTGCTCGCTTATCTAGTCCTTAGGTAGTTTAGAGATACATTTGGAGTCATTTGAAAGCGTGAAACACGATATAAACGAATTTATGGATGAAATCAGCTTCAGCGTTCTAGACTACTTCTTATGAAAGGTTATAGGAGAGAGTCTCCAAGATATAATCAGCTGTACGGTTACACATTTTGTATTTATATCGTCGTGTTCAATACATGCTATCGCGAACTCAATTTAGAAAATTGTAGATCGCTGTTCCTAATTACTAATAACACCGCAGACCTCTTCCCACGATATACATGCACGAAATCCATCAAAACGATCGCATCAAGGATACTGCAACCTTAAATCAACCACAGCCTCATCCCACCGTGTTCGCTGCATTCGTAGGACCGAGTCCGCGAGTCCAGCTCGCCCTCGACGACATAAATCATTACGCGGCTCGGTAACGTTAACCTCCGCCGTATAAACACCAATAAATACGAGGCTGTGCAACGTGGGGGTATTAAAGAACGCAGGCCCAAGTACCATCAACCACGAAACTCGAGAAGGAAAGAAGGTTCTCGTCGCCGCGGAGATATTTATTTTCAGCCTGTGAGCCGGAGTTCCTGCGACGTCGATGGGGACGAAGGTAAGGCCAAGGGGACTGGTTTCTCTTTTCTCCTCCTCCACCTTCTTCTTCTTCTTCTCTTCTTCGCTTCTTCGCGGTGTACCAGCATCAACTGCGGCGCATCGCCGCGGGGACCACGCGAAACGCGATGCAGCGCTTTTTCTTCGTCGCTTCGAGAGGAGGTCGTCGAGCAATCCGCGTCCCCTCGACGTTGGTTGCGGCTGCGGTCGTCGCGAGTCGAATATCGGAGGAAGGAGTACGTCTCCGTCGGTGGAGGGCAGGAACAACAACGACTGTGCTCGTCGCCCCGGGCGACGATCGACGGTCTCGCTCTGCAGACGTTTATGAATGTAGAATAACGGACGAATATATGGAGTGGTTGTTTGTTTGGACGCGGTTGGCCCGTATATTTTAATTGACGCAGCCGCTGGAATCGGGACGACGATAAATCTGCGCAGGGAAGGACGTACGGGGGTGGTTTCGAGGGCGTGAAGTAATGTAAGAAGAGTTGTTAGCGGAAATAAGTGGCGAACCTTGGTTTCTTGGGTGTTGGTGGGAGCGATGGTAGAATACTTTGTTTCGATGTTGAAAGATGAGTGGAGTTGTTCGATAGCAGGTGATGAATGCGATACTTTTTATTGGTATATCGTTGATAATTTTCGGAAAAGGTTTGATATCGGATAAATCATTTTTATCGGTATGCGAATGAAAAATTGTGGTGCGTTGATGTCGAGCTATCCCCAAAGAAACTGATTGTTAGTTGAAGATCTGCCACAGTGAGCGTAATAACGACCAACTTTTGAATGCCTTTGGGCGATCGATTAGCGTATGCAGATTCCAGTAGTATAGACGCATACATGCAATTAACCTTTGTTATAATAGCGCGATAAATCACCAATAAAAATTATGTCAAAGGGATCCATTACCGAAATACTATATTCCTCGATTTTATTCTCTTTTAATATCGAAAGAGTAAAATTTCAAGGGCTTTAATTCTATTAGATTAGTTAGAGTTTTATTGGTAGACTCGTGATAAACTATGAACAAAGAGGAGCAAAACTAGCAAGAGAAAGTGAAAGACCATCGTAGCAAGGATTTCAGTAACAGCTGCCCCGTCGCGATGGCGCCTTGCATCGCAAAAAAGGACCAACCGTGTGTGTATGGGACGTGTGGTCTAAATGCATGGATCATCAATATGCATACAAACACAGAACAGAGCCGTGCATTAGGATAATGAATACGGCGCCGCAGGGTGTTTGCTAAAGGATGCTTTAATGCGCCTAGACGACACGTATCTTTGCAACACATGGACGACAGGAAATGAGAAAGTATTTATGCTAGTAGCGTCTCTTTGGTAATAAAATTAGAAGTCAAAGAAAAAGGGATAATTCCATTAAGGTGAAGAGACCGTGTAAGTAGTATTACCCGGTAATACTCAGACTGAACATAGAGCGAAGAGAACGTGAATTATTTTCTCGGACAAAATTCTTGGTCAAAACTTACATTAATCAGTGGAGAAAGTGCATTAAGGTTAGATCCCGACCTCTATGTCGGCACTTCGACTTTGTTACTTTATTTCTATATTAATATTCCTTCGGATTAAATATACCGAGTGTTCCAAGTCTTGAAACAACGAGAAAGCGTTACAAACAAGTGTACGCGGAAGTAGAATCGGATGGTACCGACCAGACCGCGAGGTATACAGGAAGACTTCTTACGGGATCTTCTTACGAAAAGATCGTGGTGGCCGCTTTGTGTCGTGTTCTTCGCAACAGTTGTGTGTACGACGGCGGCAAGCAGCAGCGGCGGCAGCCTGTTCGAAGTGACCAGCTGCATACACGTGTGCCAAGATGAGCGTCGCCCCGGGCTCCGACGAGAAGGGGCCTAACACGTTCTGAGGACACGCGCGTGTCCTCAGCGCGTGTACGACGTCGCAAACTAGAAGTCTGCCGGTAAGTTTGCGTGGACGTCGAATTGCCCTCGGGCGTCGTCGTATGCAAATTCGCCTGTTGTCGGGCAATCGAGCATGCGTTTCCGCAATACGTGTCGTTGCACGTGAAAATCTTGCCGATGGATCTATTCGTATTGAAACCACCAAGGATTATTCAATTTTCCTTTTTTTTTATGCGAACTTCGATGAAGCGTTGATTACTTCTTTATTGGATTGCCCGAGGGCTTCCCGAGCCAGTGGAAGAAACGACCAGTATTCCACGAGTGTGTAACGTAACGAGCTGGTAATGTTTTCGTATGGAAATTTCGAGCTAATGGTAATTCGGCGACTATCATCGAAGAATCGAACGAGGACGTTTCCGCAGGACGCTTGCTTTTTCTTCCACAACAATGCACTCTCTCCTTCGATATGCAGTGTACTTTTTTGAAAAATAACGATGACAGCCTGAACTGAAATTTATAACATCGTACAATGTACATACTAACTTGGCCACGGGGGTGGGTTTTCATTACGTGATTTCATTACGACCAGCAGCTACCAATGCGATCGACTTTGAATAATACTTGTAATGGAATGATATGCTCGAGCATGTCTGCGTATTCCGATAGCAATATTATCACGGTAATTATTTGTGACTCGTTATTGATAGAACCTGGGAAGGTATGGAATTAAAAAGCGGCAAACAATGTGCGTCGATGTTGATATATTTACGCGTATCTTCAATTTCTAATTTATTAGTCCCGCATCCGCAGCTTTAATCCTCAATAGATATATTAATATGATTCCATAATAATTCGGCGGACTTTCATTTAATTATTATTCATTCGACAACCTTAGACCGAAAGTTCAGCCTTAGACTGAACGAGTACCGATACAACGCACACCATTCTATCTCTTTGACCAGAGCTCATAACTACGTAAATTTTTCGAATTCGAATTAAAAAAAAAATTTTTTACGAGAATATTCCACACTCCGGACCCGAACCATCCTTTTAACATACACGAGTTCAATTAAAACTCGAATAGCGATCGTTCTCTAACTACCAGCTCAAGCTGGCGCAATTTCCTTTCTCTCGCGTAACGACGTTCATTACCGCTACTGAAACATTCACGCGATAATATTCGTCCGGACAAAGGCGTCCGCGGGCAAAGTGAACACGGTTTTCGTGGCCTCAAGGAGCAGAGTTAACCCTAGCCAGAGGAGGAGACTCGGCCATTGCTTTAGGGTCAACGTCACACGCACACGTTCACCGTACACAAGTTTATAAATTCAGGAAACTCGGTGGGCCAGGTTCGCGTACACGTCGTGCACAGTCATGGCCGGTGTTCAGCTCGTTGCTGGGGCCAATTGTACAAGAAACCGAGCCGTGTCGGCTCGTACTTGCTTCAAGAGCGCTGAGGACACCGATGGCCCGGGGCCACTGCGAATGCAAATTCGAAAATGCCTCATTTTCGTTCGCGAATAGTATTATTTTAAACGCTCCGGGCGACGCCGCTGCCAGAAGTCGGGACTTCTCTCTCCGACTGTCGGGGCAACCGCGAGAAGCGCTACTTTTTATTAGCTCGAGGTGAAATCATGTTGGCTCTTGGGAGGTCGTGATCAAGAGGAACGTATGGAGATGTAAGGATGAAAATGTAGGTTGTAAAGAAACGCATGAAATCGATTCTAACGAATGTGTTTGTTTTCTGTGCGTTGTATGCACACTGTATGAATTGGTGCTCAAGAGGCTGAAGTCTTGCAACAAACATTGTTATATAAAAATTTGATATATATAATGGATCAACGAATATTGAGTTCATCGTATTGTACCTTCTTTGCCTAGTTCTTTAGGGTATTTACTTTGTGAAGATATTTTTTCTATTAAATGGTCAACATTATAAATACCTATTAATTATTAACGTTTATAACTATAAATTTATAAGTATAAATATAAATTTAGTAATTTAAAATACTACAGTTGTTCTGACTTATAATACGAAGCCTTGTAGTAAAAGATTTAAGAATCTATCTTTTAATTTTAAATAATTCCTCATTAACGTGCACTCAAATCGTTTCAAACGAGTAACACCATACAATCACAGCTTCATTAGTCTTACTAAATCTTCGTAAAACAATGCTTCACGCTTTCACCGAGTCGTAAAAGACGTTCAAACAAAATGCCATTACCTTAACTACTCATACCACTTGCGTCACCTCTAATCGTCACTCACGATCGCTTTTCAACCGTGGCAAAAGCATCATTCTCCCGCTCGTTCGTCGAGCAAAATTATTTCGTTCAGCTTCAAAATCTATTCTCCGTGTTCCCCTGAAGTTTCATTCGGCTGGCTCTTACATAGTCGTAAATTTTCAGGACGAGCCACGCGACTATCGACAAAGGGAAACGACGGGGAAGACGTTAACGATCCGCACCGACGCCGGTACAGTCGTAGGCGTCTTTTCAGTCAAATTAGTCGGTGTGACCCGTCGTTATTTAGCGCGGATTCTACGAGAAATACCCGCTTTTAAGCGAAACCGAGCGTTCTGCTAATTCGTCACGTATTCTCGCGCATTTCCGTCCGACGATGCGGATTTTCGCGTCTCTCGCAGGCCGTGAAAACTGGAACGACGCGATTGAATTGTTTGTATTTTATACGCTTCCTACGTGGCTCAGTGACGCGTGAAAACGACCGCAATCTCCGTTTTTATCCACGTTCTTCGCTCCCGTTCGACGTCTCCGATGGAATTGCCGCACGCTGGAACGCGGACGATAAATTGAATTCGATTAATCGAATCGCATACCGGCAGAAGCCAGCAAGTTTTCGATGATAAAACGACGCTGAAAGGATCGATCGTATCCTGTTCCCTGGATAGGCGAATTTCTCTCCATGATTTACCGGATTCGGAATGGTAATGAGTCGAGTTTATCTTAATAAAGTGGCACGTTCGATAGGAACTAGCTTTTACTTGGAGGAAAAACAACCAGATAAAATATTCTGGCGTTTATTATAAGCTTGCGATTTTATCAACTTTCATTCGATTCAAGAACCAGGCTCGTACGATCGAGTAGCAATTTAAAACTGACGCGTTCCGTGTATAAATGTTTAAACGATATTGAATTTATAATTTGTTGCCACTATTCTGTACACTTCTTCGTGAGAAAGAGAAAAAAGGAAACCTAAAATAATTTCACAAGTCGTAACAATTTCAATTTCTTAAATGCACTTTCAAAAGCACCATTGTATTCTTAGAGAACGTTCCGTCGTTCAATCGCTCGATGATTTTATCATTCGAACAAAAATACGCGGGGCTGAAACGTGATATAAATCGTCGCGTTTATCGTAACGCAATATCCTGCGCGAACGTCGCCGGTAATTCATGTACCACGGAAAATTAGGTCGATGATCGTGCAGAATTGAGCACGACCGCAGAGACTTTAGAGAGACCACCCAACGCGTATCGTTTCGCCGTGTGATCCCCTGGCTGACGTCATTTTTGCGATCCCCGGTAGGACGTCCGCTGAAGAGCGTCCTTGACTGACAGACCACTTCCTGCTAGCGAGCTTTCGCACTGACCTACATCTGTCAGTTTGCGAGTAACTCGTTGGATTCGCTGATTGAAGATCGGTCGAGGAATGGCACGGTAGTTATTACAGAGTTTAATAAGCGTCGGTGCTTTCATGAGATAGATGAAGCCTTCTCAGTTTACCGCGTGCGCGCCAGAAGGGCGTGATGTAATGAGGATGAAGAAGAAGAAGAAGAAAAAGAAGAAGAACGGGATGGGAAGGTGTCGCGTGTAGAGAATGATGGTTGGTTAAGAGTTAAGGGGGAGGATGTAAAACGACGTATCTTTAGCAAAGTAATTGAGTAGAAGCAATTTTTCTTGATGAGCGGGGAATTTTAGCTTAAAAGTTACTCTAGTTTTTGAAGAAGCCTGCGATGAAGAAGGGTAGTAGAATTCTTATTACAATATTTATTCATATTTCTGTACTCGTATCAGTTACGAAATGATTGATATCTGAGGCTTAGTCCGTAGCGTAATGTAATTTCAAACAAATCGATCGCAAATATCAGAATGAAAATAAAATCAAGAACATTCGATTCTTCTCAGATTGTCAAACGCGTATACGCGTTTGTCGCGTACATTCCTCGCATCGCGTTCAAAGAGGCGGTTAAGTCGAAATGTCAATGGCAAGGCGCAAGCGTGCACCACGAAAGGAAAACGCGGCAAAAAGTTCAACGCGTCAGAAGAAGGTGATGTCACCGGAGGTGTAACGCGAAAGAAACGAAGAGAAGATCGCGTGTTCATTGTACCGACGATTACCTCTGTATGGTTGCGTAAATAAAAAAAAAAGACCGATGGCGCGGAGGGCAGAAAGCTGGGCACGAGGTAAAAGGAGGAAAAAAGCGAAAGAAGAAGAGGACGAACGAGGAGAGTGGCTCCTTTCTTTGGTGCATGCACGGTGCTTCAATAGTGGATGGTGGAAGCGCGTGCTAACCGGTTTGGCTTGCGCTCGCAGTTACCATGAACACTTACGTAGGTAGTCTGAAATTTATCGATGCCACGGCCTGGCACGAAGTCCCGCTCATCCTTTCAGAGCATACGCCAGCGCTTGTCGCTTAATTCTCGTTTAGAGGAGCTTCAATTAAGCCGCGATACATCATGAAATGGTAGCTAGCATCACCGAGCAATCGTTCTTCTATTAAGAGGACTCAAAAACGTTTGTAGTTTCTTTGCACGATGCACGAAGCATGTACGGAGTACACGGAGAAGCGAGTTGTTGGTTTTATTCTTTAATATATATTTAAATGAATTCTTAATGGATATATTAAAGCGATTAATCTCTGCATTTTTTTATATTGAATTTAATTGCTATCGATGATTTCTTGGTAATGGTTTGCGTTATGCGCCAACTTGTTCGTTTTTGTAAACGTTTAAATATCTTTTTCGCTATAAAAAGTTGACTTCGTATCGAAGGAGGTTCGTTTAAAAGCGGAGTAAAAAAAGTAACGATAGTTAAGCTTAAGGTTTCACAGGCCAGCGTTATTAAAGCTAGTTAGCGAGTAATACGGCCATTATTTTAACTACGTGGCCACTATCGACCAAAGTTGTTCTAATAATCGACTAAGTGTACGTGATAAAACAAATTACACAACTTTCAACGAATCATTACAGGTAGTTGAATCTCGCGTGTGAAAACGACCTATGCAGTACGCTTAACCGCTTGAACGACGGCTCGAGTTTAGTGCTACTTTTCCAACACTTATTCCTATATTGCACGTGCTTGGCAATTAAAGCGCGATTGACTAACGGTGACACTATCAACTTTTTCCCGGTACAACATTAATCTTCCATAATTCTAACAGCTGTAACATGTTTCGATTACGTATCAAAAGCTCTAAACGTTCGTCAGATTTGCACCATTCCATCTTACACGTTCAGTTGTAGTACGATGGTTTCATCGATAAGTTTAATTGCGTCAAATCTACCCGTCAGCTAAGAATTTATCCGCGTCTCGTATTTTTGCCCAAAATCCAGCATCTTAACTGTCCGTTAAATTCCTTTTATTATCGAATAAATTTCTGACGGTATTTTATATTTTTTATCGACCACAGTAAGTACGCGCACACGTGCACGCATAAACCAGCTAGGATGTAAATCTTTCCACGACTCGCTGAGCATTTCGTCTAAGAAATTTTAACCACTCTCGTCCTAAATGTATATTCTGTCCGTATTTGATTAAACGACCATCCGATCGACTATCCTCGCCCGATTACACGTTTTAAGGTTTCCAGACACGCACTTCACGTTGCTCTAGGTTATTTCTCAAATTGAAGTCGTGTTTCGGTGCTATGGAAACGTTAAAGTATGGAGATCGCTAAAATTGATCGACCGTATTCTATTAAGTGGAAACTGGAGAGCTTACGTCTTCCGTTTAGTAGATAACCGACCACTCGTTACGATATATTCTCGAAAAGTTACTATCCCACAGTTTAATCTATTTCATTAACAAACTCCTACCTTACAAACTTCTCCATCGTCCACCGTATATCAGTGATTCGAGTCGACAGAAAAATCCCTTATTATCGCGCAATTATACCACACCGTCGCCGCAACATGCCGCATAACGTCCTTAAAAAGCGATCGAACACGCTCCTTCCAGAAAACACGTCCCTTTCTACACGGACACACACCGATCGCGATCAATTTTATCGCTCGAATCGCACATAACTCTGCCACAGGAGGATCTCGTCCTCGCGTGCCAAGGTTCGTACAAAGCGGTGCCTCCTAAACGCTTGTCGCGAGCCGAGGGTCTCCTCTTTGCTCACCGCGGTCGCTTTTATCGTCGAATAAATCGCTCGGCTCGATTTTTCTATAATTCAGCGTTTAAGGCCCGGCCTGCAGGACACGCGGCAGGATACGAGCCTGAAAAAGATCTTGCTCGGTGCATGGGCTCCGGTCATGGTGTAAATCTCTGCCCGGTCGTGTTTGTTGTGCCTGGTGGCAATACGTCGCGGCCTGGCCAGCTATGTAGCTATCTACCTACGAGGTGATTGCACGCGTCGTTACTTACGCTGCTCGACGCCGAGCATATCAGAGAGGCAGGCTACAGCTGCCCACGTGAGGCCTGTGCACAAACTCGCGTAGAGGCCGAGGAGGCACTCCCGACACGCGCCAATGCATGTCTTGCTCCATTTCATCCTCGCCTATTCCCACCACTTACTCACCTACTTACCCTACGAGACGGAAACTCTGACCGAGACGTGGAGCTCTGTAAAGCCATGGACCGGCCGAGATTGGAATTTCATGCGGCGCAACACGCCTGTTGCAACACGCGTCGCGCTTAACGCCGATCGGTCGGACTCGTATGCGTTCTATCGCGTCTGTCGAGATCTTTTCTGGATTTCCTTGCGATTTTGCCTTCACGTGGGCGCTTCTACCAAAGCGTTGCTTTATTCTTACGCGTTGGAGATTTTGTGTCAGAGGATTTTCTTTTCATTTTTTACCCACGTGGGCGTTTTACCGTGTTCGTTTCTACATTATTGATGGGAAACTTGTGTAAGGGGATTTTCATGCGATTTTTCAGCGATGCGTACGTTTCATTGTAAGCATGTTTTTTTTTATTCTCGGGTATTGAAGATTTTATGCGAAGGAACACGAACGGGGAATCGTGGGCGTACAATGAATATTCTCTAGATTCTTCTTTTGGCTAAAATTCACAATTTTTACTGGGTTTAAGAAACGTAAAGTAATATAATATATTGTTGTGTTTATGAATGTTATCGTTTTGAGAATCAAATGTTTTATGTATGGATGTGTTTGGAATGAACGGAGCTACGATTTCGAGAACATCAATTAATTAGAGGGAATTGAAAGGCAAGAGGTCTTAATCGTAGTAATTAATCGAATGGATAGAGCGCACAGAATGCCACGCCGTCGGTGGTCGTGATTTTGTTGCTTTGGTAAAGTGTCGACGATGCATTTGTAGGTTGTTGAGTAGAACCTGGGTGTTTTGTAATCCTTCTTGCTATTGCAATATGAATTATGTAGATAGGTCTTCCTACTAATGCTCGTTCTGAGGAAGACAGATTGATAGGTAAAACGTAAGCGAGCGTACGACTACTGTAATTAAACTTGTAATTGATTTATTAAACGGATCTGTTTAATTTAATTGCGTTTAATTGTACTTTTCTCGATCTATATGGAGTTAGATAATAATTGACGTTGGTAAATGGCCGTGTTACCGATAGGATCTAGTTTTCGTGTCACCAAACACGATACTATGAAACGTTGCATTAAAATATGAAATGGGACACGACGCGGTCCTGTTTGATTTACCTAGATCGTAAAACCCGATAGATAGCGAAAGAAATCGGTTTACCACGGCGCAACGATTAAAATCTCTCTTCGATTATAATCGTTAAACATGCGGTAATACAATTGAAATTCCAGTTTACTTTCAAGTTAATACCCCGCGTTATTATTCCTACGCAATACCTCGCTGTTACTCGTTCCGCCATTTTCTTTTTTCCTTAGTTCAATATAAAACCACTAGAAAACTTAATAAAACACCGTGCCAACGAAAAGCTTGAAAATTCCAAACGTTCGACGAATGTGAGAGATTCCTTTTTACAGTAAAAAAAGAAAAAAGAAAAAAAAAATGAAAAAAAGAACGAAAAGAAAAATAAGGAAAAATAATGTCCTCCGATGGGCAAACACGATCGTAGCTAAAATCCCTCGCTCGTCAGTCGGACGGCTCGAAAGCGTCTATTCGCGTGCACGTACACGCGTGCTCGGATCGCGGGGCCTGATATCTCGGACAAGGGAAAATATTTACGGGAAAATTTCGCCGTGGGTGGCACGGCTTCATGAATAATTTCGGTCCGCAGGAGACTCGTCAGCCGTCGGCTAGGTGCCCCAGGCGCTCGGTTCTAATTACGGCAACTGCAGAGCTCGTCTGCGCTCCGGGCGATCCCTCGGGTCAGTTTCCAACCCCCGTTTTCCTACCCCAGCACAATTTCCACAGAGTCCACATCCCTTCCACATCCGTTCTCTGAAATGCTAGCGGTGCTGCACCCCTGCCTTCTCCTCCACCGCCTTCCTCCTCCACCTCCTTTTGCTATCACAATATACGTCGACTAGCTAGGTAACCGGTTTGAAAAGTTTCTACCACCACTATCTCAGCTGTGTTTTCCAATTTCGAGGCGTCGCACGATCGCGAATTTTCGGATGTGATTTTTAAAACCAGCTTGATATCCCGCGGAAATCCAATGAAAGAGGTGTATTCGTTTGTTGCACCCTTTTTTTTTCTCTCTTTGCGCCCTTCGTGTCGCATTCTTCGTCGATACCGTTGTTTTTTCGCGATTCACGTTTGTTCTTTTCTCGTCGAGTACTGTACAGATGTAGACGTGGTAGAAGCGGAGCTTGATGGGATCGATGTATCGATCGCAGAGGATTCACGTGGACCGTTGGAAAATAGAAATAAGGAACGAAAGAAGAAATCGAGGGTGAAGCTTTGAAATAACCAATCATTGAGATTGAAAGTTGCATCGCTAGGTAGTTATCTAATTGGATCTATGAAAATGGTCGCGCGAAATTTCACCGTGGCAGTATCTAGAGTGTCAAAGCAATACCAGATAGACATAATTGAAAGTTACTCTATATCGCGATGGTCAGACTCGTGATTGATGCGAGTCTCGCCCCGACCTAACCGGATCTTCGTGGAAAAGAAACGATCTCCCCCCTCGGATCGATCTATTGGAGAATTAATCGTGTGGAACGGTTAAAACGAAGAATTTCGAGTTAACATCGCTAGTCCTTCGGATCGTAGCGAAATTAATGGACACTGGTAAAGCGACACGCGCTGCTTGACGCGGAAAACACGTCGGTGCTTCTATGACACAAGATAAATTGCGCTCCCCGTTTCGCCATTTTCTGCCACGGTTTCAAGAAGAACGTGTTTAGTTTAACGCGACCGCGTGGGCTTTCATGTGAACCGTTACCTCGCTTTGTCACGGATTGCAAGTTTGAAGATGACAGGTTGGTAATTATTTCAGATAATAACGCGTCTTAACGAACTGGAAAGCTTCTTCCATAGTTCGTCGCTTCCAGTCGATCTCGGAACGGATTGAAGTCTTGATAGGTTTCGATCGCTTCCACGTAATTCTCGGGACGACTCACGCGAGAAAATTTAAGAGCTTGTTGTCGTCGAAACGGTTCCCGTAAACTCGCGTCGATCACGAAACGCTTCGAACGAGCTTTCCTTCTTCTTAGGTTCCCTTTTTTTTCTTCTTTTCTCTACTCGTTGCTTTTTTCGCGTGTTTTCTTCGCTCGAATAACTTTCAACGTTGAACGCTATGGTATAGAAGAGCGAAGTACGAAAGGCATTCATCAGTTTTCTGGAAAAGGAGTTGGGATTGGGCAATTTATTCGTCGCGTAGCTATGATTGGCAACCAGCGAGCGTCGAATGGAATGTTGTCGAGTTTCTAGAATTATGATGTGTCCGCGGAAAAGTGACGTTCGATATTTATCAGGGATGAAACCTACGATGAAACGAATGAAACCTTCCTTGGAATTAAATTATCAAGTACCGCTTGGTGACATTTACCAACAGTAAATCTACCTTGTAAAATTTTGTACACGTACATCAACCTACTTTATTGAAATAAGGATTAAAATTCACAATCACTCAATTATTCCTTAATCCCCAAAAGGTGTCGTATTCGATTACACGGTACAAAATTGATACGAAAAGGTGTTCCAAGGTATTTCTTAAAGCCTGTACAAATCTAGCTCTTCCGATCTTCTTATATCACCCCTTGTCACGCTGTAATAATCCATAAAAAAGAAGAAAACTTAAGACGACCACGTTAAAACACCATACGGCTTATGTAAGGCCCTCGTCTCGAGTTACTCTAGGACAGCGTTAGCTCTCGAAAGCGGATTCCGTGCGACGCGGCACAATATGTCACGGTGGGAAACGCGAGATGCATAATTGATCATAAGTATTGTTCGATGACGCCGGAATGCAGTCTAGGATTGAGCAATTTCATTGTGCCATCGCTGTTCTGCCATCCGAGGCTTCGTAAGCGAGCGTTCAAATATTGCAAATCGATTACGCTTTTTCTCCTCTGTATCAAGACGCGAGGTCATCATCCCATAGGTTCGAACGTGTTTCTTACGCTTTTAATGCGTTCTTCTTTAAGCAAATTGCGCGTGGACTTCGTCGATTTCTTACGAACGCGATGCGTGAAGCATAATCGGCGAGGAACACCGATATTAAATGTTTAGTGCCACGGTCTGGTCCATATGAGGTCACTATCGATTCGATCCGACTGTCATTTCGAGTGCGAGCCTGTCATTAAGGGGACATTATATGCTTGGACAGCTTCCTGGAAACTTAATTAGTAGGTGTACTTCATTTTCATTTGCATGTACAGACGTACGTTCGTCGTGAGATATTTTCAGATGGAATTGAAGCAAATGTGGGTAAGAATTTTTTTTTTCTCTTTTTGATCGATTCAGGTATGGTTTGTGTATCGTGATCGTAGAAAACGGGGGAAGGTTTGTGATTCGTGAAACCTACCGGTTGCATAAAATTTCACTAAGGACGCGATTAGCCTCGTTAAGCGGGTATTAAACTGGTGGCTGATGAGGAGAGAGGCACACCGTGCGTTATCTGTTAACTGTGTCTAGGCATACGATAAATTGTTCACCGGTCGGTTAATTGCCATGCAATCGGCGCGAAAGTAAAACGACTGATTAGATAAATCGTGAGCGAACGAAAGCTGTTTTGCTTTTGTAATTGCTCCGCTACGTAGAATCGCTTTGGTATGCATAGATTATATGTCCTTTTTTTTTGTCGAACCATAATGTTACGACAGTAGAATCACCGGTTTAGCAAAGAAGAGTGTTTTAGAAAATACTATATAATATTTTGACTAATTTCCAAAGAATTACTATTTTTAAAATTAAGCATTTAACTTAAATTAGATTTTTTGAGAAACAAATACGTGTTACCATTTTTTAGCAATAAAATTGGTTTCTTTATAATTTAAATATAATTTAAAAATACTTCGATAAAGGTACTTTGATTTTGATCTTTTCTGCATAATTAAATATACTTTAATCGTCGATGGTTCTAGTGTTAAGCTCGTCATGCCAAATTAAATATCCAGAAGGACTAAAAGTACCGACACGATCTAACTTTATACCTCTACGTTAATAACGCTAAAAAAAAAAAGAAAAAAATATATTGCAACACTCACCGTTTCTGACACGTGGGCTCCAGGTTGACGGATCTTCTCGTGTCCACGGCGACGGCTCAAAAAAAAAAAGAAAGAAAATATATCCCCCTACTCCTCACCAAGGAAAAAACTCAACACTTCCTGCGAGCCACCTTGGAGCTTTCACGCGGGAAGCTCTACCTCGTGTGTCACGCACAGATCCACGTGGTTACGGTTCACGTGTCTTCTTCCGAGGGGTAAAACGAGCGCGAGCCGCGCGCCACCGCAGCTTTAATGGGACTGAAGTGTCTTCGCCGGCGTCACGACGTTCGCGCTACTTCTACCACCACTACCGCCGTCGCCACTACCCCACCGCCAGCTACCTCGACGTCGTCCTTCTCCCCTTCCAGAGCCGTCTTCTCGCTCTGAGAGCTCGCGGTGTTTTGGTAAGTGCCCTGAGCTTGCAATCCTCTTCACCCTCGAGGTCACCCCACTCTACTGTGTGTCAATTGGCTTCAACCCCCGTGGATCCCCCGCGGATGCCCCGCGGTCAATTCGATATTCGCGTTTATCATTATTACGGCTTCCAACGACTGAGCTTAATACTCGTTTTCTTTTCCACGGTCTTTTCATCGTTAATTTACCTTTCATTTATTAGATTCGATTTTTACGTAAAACCTTTCCAGGCTCCGATAAAGTTCTGCTCTGCATTCACGTGTAATTTGAACTCTATTTGCTCGCGAGTGTTCGCCAGAAGTAGATCGGCCAACAACTTTGTTGGGATGCAAATGAAATTTAATCAACGGCACAACAACTTCATCCCGTTGCCCGCCCCAGGTATCGCGGCCTCCCTGCTTCGATCCCTTAATCCGATGTCTAGCTTCTTTAATTTAGATTATCGCGTTCGTCATCCACTTCCTCTTTCTCTTTCTACGCTGTGGCTCATCTATACGAAACGTCTCGCGGCCTCTTGATAAACGCCTTGAGCACGCTTTGGTTCTTCGAATACGCGAAGGCAGATCTTCATCGGCGTACGAATCAATTTTGTCCTTTTTCCGTAGTTCGTCCCACCGATGCATCGATTCGTCTGCATCGCGCATTCGTATTTGCTCGAGAGATCCTCGAACGGCTTCAATCGGATACAGGGGATGAAGTTTTACCCGTTTATTTAGTGCTCGAGCCACTTTTTCAGCCGCGATGTTCGCGCGATTCGATCGAACGGATCGGGAAAAGAAACGGAAACGCAAAATGCGCGATAAGTTAGGGCTCGAAGATTGCGACCTCGGCGTTGGGTAATTTTTCCACCTCGAAAATAATTTGCCCGATAAACAATCTAGATAAACGGTGCTATCTATGCGCCTCTCGTTTATACCGCTGGCACTTAACGTTATAATAATAATAATAATTTGCGAATTCACCTTTGAGTTAACTAATGAGATATTTAGTATGCACGCTATGTCCGGCCCTCTCGTACTCAACCGTTCATTTACCTTTTTAACTCAGCCAGAGGAGTTGCAGTAATTGCATGCTATATAAATTATCCGCAAGAAGCATTCGACGTCCGTCATTACCGGTGTGCCGGCGATATTGTCGCGTTTGGGAATGATTGGTGCGAATAAAAGCAATCGATGATTGTACGATTGAAATTACTCGCCGGGGAATAAGTTGTCCGGAAGATTTATACGAAAACGGGGTCGAAGCCTTCAGGGTCTTATAACATTTCATACCGAAACGTTTAATCCTTCGGTTCCTGTTGGTTAACCATCTTTTACTCTCTTTGTTAAAATCTACATACCCCTACGCACGCTAAAGGATAATAAAAGTAACTTAAAGAAAAGCTACCATTTCCTTTTTCAACATCAAAAGAATTAATTTCAACAAAATACTAAAGATTCCAATCAAATTAGATCCCTATTTAGCTCTGTACACGTTTCGTTCCTTGAACCAACTTCCAATTTCTCTCAAACTCAATCTCACCCCATGTGAATCAATGAAGTCAGTGTGAAACGGCTTCAAAGTCCGCGACACATACCTGAAAATCATTCAGACCGGCGAAACAAAAGGCAATAGACAAACAGTTCACGTAAGAGGTTTTAATAGCGATTCCAGAGACGCGTCGCCGCCGCAGCTGGAGCTTTTCCAAACGGGCCTGCCATGTCGGGGACCTCGTCCTCGTAAAGTTACAGTTGGTACTTCGCCGATACGATTGGCCATCGGCCATCGAGAATAATGGGGCAGTTGGCGAGGGCCGATATAAAGGGAACCAAGCCTCGGCTCGGCTTCGGTGTCTGTCGTATTCGAGTTGCCCGGGGCTAAAACGGCCACGGCCGACAACATCGTTCCAGAATGCCTCGGGCACTTCCAAACCCACCGGACGATGCTGCTCGCATACGTAAACGCTAACTTCGTCAGGGACAAAGTGACGCTCGTGTACGTAACGGTGGATCGAGGTTGATCCGGACCAGGGATGAGGCAGGGGAAGGGTTACTTTGCCATTTCGAGGCTCATTCCAAATGTTCGCCGATCGACGTCCGCGGACCGTTTTTGTCCTCGGCTTTTTGCCGTCATCCGCGGCCATGATTATCCACCGAGAGACTGTTGAGAGAACACTCGCGATCGAATCGGCTGAACGCATCGAGGAAATATCGAGAACTAATTCGCGCGATTCGACGCGACGTGGAACCCGACAGGAAATCGTTTCGAGTAAGCGGTTCGAGGATTCGTGAATTTTTAACCGCGCATTCGGTTGAATGGATGTTAGTACTTTTGGTGATATCGGGGTTGTTGAAATATTGTCTCGTTGATAGGGAGAGCATTGCTTGGAAGGTTTAGTTTACGATGTCGTGTTTGGTTTTTAATGGAAATGCGTGGAAGGTTTATTGATTAAAACGGGAATGCTTTTACCGAGGATTTTTACGTTGTCAGTGTATGGGGAACTCGATGTGAAAGACGAGTCTGATGAATTGTAGGAATGCATTTTTGCTGGTTAATTATAGATCTTTCCTTGTTGGAGGTGAGTGTACACGCTTTAGAAATATCTCGCATTGTTTTTAGTTGTATTGTGGTCGATTTTAAATTTGTTTTCACACCGATGTAATAGAAAATGGCGAAACAAGGAATCTTCTAAAGGATATCATTAAAAGTCGGTGTAAAATAACGAGAGGATTGATTAGCGCAAACATGATAGTTTTTTACCACTTACCGTTTTTCTATGTTTAGGTAATCCGTATGAATCATCGTGATTTAAAAGTTTGCGCAGGTAGTTCAACGTTAAGTAGATTCAACGTGCTAGCCACTGACATGTTCAATTTTAAAATTGATAGTTGAATCGTAAAATCGAGTGAATAGAAATTTTCGTCATCGGGAAGTTTCTTTTGTATGATTTTATTTCGCTGTTTCATTTCGCCGATCGATTAACCCACCCATAAAAACGTACAAATAATATCAACGGGATGATTCGGATGGATAACATTGTACGATCTTTCTGTTCGAGTGTGAAGACACGAATGAATCTTAAATCGTCGGCTCAACTACTGTCTATGGTGATGGATCGATCGATCCATTCGATCGTCATAGTACGCGGTAGATTTCAATGAAGATTACAAGAAGAGGAAAGAGACACGCGAACGACTCGTCTAGTCGATTGCATCGAGTGCTTTCACTCGTTGTGTTATCTTTCTAATGGACTAAAACGAATGCCGTTTACCGCTAGTTTTACGGAATCACGTGCACCTATGACGATTTATTAGCCATCTCGGTATTCAGCTTTTTCCACGGATTATTAGATTGATGGTTGTATAGAGTATTCATTTGTCCGTCTGGATAACTTCTCGGAAAAACTCGATTCTTAATGTACGGTGACATTTTAAAGTCATTAAATCTTGTTTTTACGACTCGAGCATCGTGGATTCGTGAAATTCGTATGCACGATCTGCATATAAACCATTGAAATCTACTTATCTTCTTATAAAATTTTATTAAACGGCAGTGTGCTGCCAATCAACATAACATCTTAAATATTCGAAATGCCTATTTAATTATTTCCGTGGGAAACAGGATTAACTAACGCGTTCTTTAACAACGTTTCATGTACAGTTTCGCTAAGAAATCTTAGCATACTTGCTGTTTTCAATAAAACTTTAGTATCTATAAATTCTTTAACTAACTTCTTCGCATTATTTTATATTTACTGCGAGCGAATAAATCTCAAAACTATTGCAAAACTTTCGAGCGGTGGTGCAGCTAAATCACTCAATTTCTGCAACCAAACAAAACCAGTTCAATATTCATCCGAATTAGTTTTTAGGATCGGTCGAAGCTTTCTTAAAAAAAGCGTCCTGTGTCGAACGCATAATTAATCGGCCGACTCGCGACAGGCATTTCGAATCGTTCGACGAATGTGTAATCCTCGTGGTTCGAAGGACGAGACGAAGGAAGAAGGATACACCGCGGCGACTGCGAGCGGACCAAGAGGAGTAGGAGGTGGTGGAGGACGATGCGGAGGAGGTCGAGAAGGAGTAGGAAGGCAGGCATAATGGTGGTCACATGCCCCGAGGTGTTCTCGGTTCGTCCGCGGAGAAGAGCAAGAAAAGAGACGGCGGACGGTGGATAGAGACAACGATTCACGACGAAGAAAGAAGAAAATAATGTGATGTTTTTGTATCATACGATATACAGACTGCCGGCATGGCGGACCGGTATACGCCGGAGGCGTCCGGCAGGATGTAACAAGGAGAGTCCGAGTGTTGCCCGTGGGTCCACATATTTTAGGGCGAAGTCTCTCTCTCCCTCCTCCCCTTTGCCCTCTGGTTTGGCCCTACGTGTCTTTGAAACGGGTCGTGTCGTGCCCAAGGCGAGAACCTCGGTTGTCCACCTTTGTCTCTTTCCCATCTTTCCTATCTTTCCTCTCTTTCGCTTCCTTTTTTTTGTCTCTTGTTTCTCCATTTCTCCGCTTCGTTTAGACTTCCTTCAGTTTCTGTCTTTTATTCCTCTTTCTCTTTCCTTTCACGATTTGGAGTTGTATCAGCGCAGGGACCGTGATAGAAGTCATAATTCGCGGGAACCAAGGCAATTAAATTGAACATGGATTCCTATGAGCGAACATGCATGTCACTTGTTGATATGCAAATGCTTGTTGGAAAATCCGCGAACCTGTGGGTGTATTGTCCAGCACGGATTGAGAAACATCGTTGTAAAACGTCACACTTCGATGCAGACCACTGAAATTGATACTTTACTCGATGCTTATCGATTTCTGTCTCGTAATGAACCACGTTGCTCCTACGCGGTGTCCTTTTCGGAGTTATCGCGCTGGTATGTTCCGGACGAAGGTGTATCATGGCAAGGGTGATAGTTGAATGCTTGTTCGATGGTTGGATCTCTTTGATATTGAATAGAAAGAAAGTCTTGGAGGCTGGCGTACACGCTTGTATACATTACTAATTTTATTCTCGCCGCTAATTGCGAGCTCGAAGATACAGCCAAGCGCCAACTGACGTTTTCCTTTCTATTTGCCATGTAACGATGATCATTATGTTCCGAGACTCCAATGGAGCTATTTTAATCTCTGATTTCTAAATGGCCGAGGAAACGACGTTGCACAAAGGACATACACGACAATAATTCGTCGAGCCCCGTGTGGTCTCAGTATTCGTAGCATGGACACGAAAATAAAGATATCAAGTGCTTGAAAGGAGACTGACAAGTACCTCGGGACCCCCTGGAACGCTCCAAATGGCCAAAAAACGTTAACAGAACAACTTTTAGTGGCTTGTCCAATGAAGTCACCAGGCTTGAAACATGAAATCTTTCTTCCAGCTCCAATCTCCGCTTCTTTTTTTTTTTTGCTAAATAGACTTCAGAAAAAAAAAAAAAAAAAAAAAAAAAAAAAAAAAAAAAAAATCCTAAGAGTCTAAAATATTGACAAGTCATCTCGGACAAGTAACATCTTCCGTCAAGATACTCTTCGACATTCAGCCGGTACTCGATAATACCGATAAACAGAAGCACGATCCGATCCTCGTTTAACCCACTGTTTGCCGCAAGATCTTCCACTTCCTTTAAACAAGAAGTTTAAATATCTCGATACTTCCTAGAACGTTTAAACGTTCCACAAAAGAAAAAAAGGACAATTCTGAACGAGGTCACGGATCCAAAGCATGGCATCCACTCGCATATCCACCCTCCTTATCCTGTCTCCTACTTTGGTCCTCGTAATGTGCATCGGCGGCGCACATGCACTGAACTTACATGTATGCCACCGTCGAAGGGAAAGGAAGGAAGGTAGCTCGCGAACTCGGTCTTTCTCTTGGCCGGTTACGTGACCTCTTGTGGGTGTATGTTTAACCTTTTCGATGGCAGTCGGCAAAGAGAAGAGTATGGCCGGCGGCCCCCGACTTCTCCCTTCCCGCCCATCGCCACCCACCCCCACCACCCTCTCGATCCCCGTAGACCAAGCCTCCGACGATCACCCACGCAAGCGAATGTAAATTACCGGAGGCTGTGAATCATTTTGAGAAGATTCCAGACAGCCCCCGGGCTCCTTCTCTTCGAGTCTGCCTGCGATGCCCCTTTTTCTCTCATTCGCTCCCCTATCCTCTCTTTCTTCGTCCTCATCGGACCATCCTCGTTCCACCGTCGTTACCGTCTTCGTTTCGCCTTCGCCCGCTTACGTAAGCCAGAGAACGTTCCCTGAGAAAGGCAGGCGGCTCCCATAGATGGCCGTGGGATGTGCTCTGGACCTTAACTCCCACCTAGCGCGACCGGGCCCCGTCAATAACGTTTATTAAGCGCCTTCGGGCTCTCTTTGCGTGCGCGTTCACGAAACCCATCGCGGATATACGATGGTTTGCGATCGCGAGGAAAACCGTGGTATTCACGGCCGCTGTCTGGAATTTTTTCGGAGACACCAACGTGGTACCCAGGTTTTCGAACTCGAGGAACGATAAAATCGTTGAGATACGCACGTGCGAGATGTTTATGGCGCTTCGTTTGAGACCCATTCGTTGCATGAGTTAGAGCGTTTCAGAGTAGGCGGCTGGCCTTTTCGTAATACGAATGTTCGTTATTGTGGAAACTAAAGGTTACTCGGCTTACTCGTCGAGGATTATGCCGCGGAGGTGGATCAGTGGAAGCTGTATGATTTCAGACACGCCACGTTGAGGGAATGATAACAACTTGTCAGGACGATCGTGATCGTGCTATTATGTTAGAAGAAAATCATCTTACGGTGTGTATTGCGTGAAGCTGGAACGATCGTTCGTCCCCTTGGAAGATGATTTCGCTTCCGTTTTTCTTCTCAGCGTCGGTTGGACCAATGGTTGCGTGAAGAATCGTCACGATCGGTCGACGCGTCGAATCGGTATAAAATTCGTATCGAAACCTGGGTCGCGCATCGACGGAAGGCACCGTATAATTATATTATTACGGTAGGCAGAATGGATGTATAATTTTCGTGTTTACGATATTTTTTACTCACGCGTCGCATTAATAATTTAGCGGCCATTATAAAATGAATATAAATGTGATCGCTGGAGCAGAACCGCGGCGGTATATTGTTATTCGCATGCGAGGACCGAGGCTAATGACCCCATGAATTTCAATAACTCCTCTCGTTCGATATCGACCGGGCATATTAAGCGACGGCTGGTTTGATCGAGTTTCCAATAATCCGTGACGTTCTAGCTTCGAGAACACCGCCGTCACTAGGTCCCGTTGTTCACCAGCTTTAAGGGTTAAAGTTGGCGGAGAAAGCCAGAAGTTGGTTCGAGGTCAGTAAGTTTGAAAGTCGTCGAGCACCTCGTCTTTTTCTTCTCGACATTCCAACCTATTCGCTTTCCCATTCGCTTTTCAATTTCTAATTTTCGATCGTCGGTCCGTTTTCATCGAAACGACAGCCGATAGCAGGGATACGAGTGTATTTGAACAAACGAAAGCTTTGTCGAATAAAGAGAACGAAATGGATTTTGACAAAGGAAACAACCGATCCATGGGCGAAGAAAATTACAGTGTAATAACGCCGGTTTATTTTATCGTCACCGACGGCTATAATTCAATCCGTTCGGTGAGTTTAACGAGGAGGCTTAACCGTAATTAATCTCACACACTCGTCTAATAATTCTCCCATAACCACTCCATTAACCGGCACCGGCGGGCCACACCGTGCTTTTAAACTTAGCCGTCTCGTGCACTCGTATTTACCATCGTACACTTTTCTCAACATGGCAAATAAGATTTATGCGCGATCGTCAAAGTTTTACATTTCTCTGCGACACGATGCAGCGTTCCATGGTGTAAGTAAAAGTATAAAACCGTGCATGAGCTAATCAAATAAGCAGAAAACTTTTACCGGTTTATTAAACGAACCGTCACGCCACGTTGCGAACTTTCGCCCCCTTGGCTTTTCTGTTCACCTCTACGAAACCTGGCGGTAATTACGTTCGCTGCAGGTAGTTATTGCAACGTGAAACTTTATCGACCCGACTTCTAGGTAACTCGTGCGTGTATACGTGTGTATTCCGATGATTTGGTTCGTCGATTTGATATCACGAACGTGTTCACCGATCCGATCGGATTATCCGACCGATCGTGCGGGCGGAATCGATGTCAACAAGTGAATTGGCGTGATTAATTGGGTTATCGTTTATTTCCAGATCGTTGCTCACCGATAAAACGATTGTGCCCGCGATAGAAAGCGAGAGTAAGAACCGGCAAGAGTGACGAGAACAGGTTTACTTCTGTTTCATCCTTTTTTCAACACGCGTAGAACATATATTCCGCTTTCGAATGGGAATAAATCGTCGGTGGGTCGCGGCTCGAAATGTTTTTTTCAGCCAAAGAACGCGCTGCGATAATTTTACCTCATTTGAATTCAGAGTTATTAAAAACAACCGGCATGGAAAATTAAATTATACCAACGATGCACGGCGAAACGTATGATCCGGCTTATTCATCCGTGCTCGATTTTACGCTTATTCTGAAAACCAATTGAAATTGAAAATGATAATGCGTTTCCATGAATTATTTTTTTTTTTTATAGCAACAAATACCTCGAACCCATCCTTAACCAAGAATCAAGAATATAAACCTTGCCACGTGACTCCCATCTTCCTATCACGATTAAGACGATCATCGAAAGAAATAGATGCAGAGACGTAGGAAACAAAGAAGAGGACGAAGAGGACGAAGAGGAGAAAAAAGAGGAACGTAGAGGATGGTAGTCGAGGAAACGTTGCTAAAGCAGCCCGTTCCCTTTTCTTCCGTCCGTGAAGTCTGCTTATAGGCAGTCGAGTCCCGGGGCGACTCGTGAAGATCGTGAAGATCGAGCGAGACGGTAATACACGAAGAAGGCGCTGGCCCGTGTTGGCTCGCGGGGGCGTTCGAGCGCTTCGAAGCGCTTGCACACGTCGCGAAAGGGAGAGATAGAGGAACGAAGGCCATAGATTGCCGGTGAACAAGGTGGAACAGAGATAGAACGAGCAGGAAGGTGAATGTAGAGTGGCATGCTTCGCGGAGCTTCGCGGAGAGACGGAGAAAGAGCGTTCTGGAGCGCTCAAAGCATCGCTGAGAACACCGGATAGCTTTCTCTCTTTCTCACTCTTTCTCTCTCTTTCTTCTACCTCTTACATCCTCTTTCTTTAGCTTTCACCTTCGCTGTCTGTTTCTCGCCGTCTTCCTCTGCTTCGCGGCCATCTCGTTCTCTCTTTCCAGCTTCGTTTGCCTCTCACTGCAATTAGGGAATTGCCCGGGGTATCTCGCATTCATCGCAAATGCAACCACGCTGACATGAACCGCCGTGGTAAAAGTGTGCAATGGGTTATTTTCATGCATTGTTCGCGAAAACGCGGCTTCGGCGAATTAGCTGGCTGTTCGCGTCGTGTCCCGGGTTATCGTGTATCCTGTTTCCTGACAAGTGGTCGGGTTAGGTTCCTAGGGTTTCTTCCGGGGTGTCGAAAGTTTCGTTTATCGGAACCTTTCTACCCGCGGTATCGCCCCTTTTACTTCTTACCACGCTACCGTTTGTCAAAATGTAACTTGATCGTGCGTCTAAACGAGCGGTTGCAGCAAATGACACCTTACGAGCGACAACGTCGAGCTGAAATTTTTCGCTACGACTGGGAATGCGACTGTCGATCGTTAATTATCAGGCGAACGTTGGGTACACGTAAAAACGTGATCGACGTGTTACCGATTGACGTTGCTCCGCGCGACGCGACGACCCGCCAGGCGCTGGAATGATATATCGCGATAGATTAACCCTTTCACAAACGATCCACGTTCTCCTTGACGAATCCATATTAGCCGTCTTCGTGCAATTACCGACGGATAATTGCATCCAGCTAAGAAATCATCGAGGAAAAAGTCGTATCAACGCGTTCTCTTTTTTCCTTTATTAATCTTGTCCAATCAATGTCAGATGTTATCTAAGATGTCATCGGTGAAAAATAACCGAGAGAGTCACTGCTGCAGTTTCATTTTTCCGTTTCGAACTAAATAAAATTACACCGCGTCATCAATTATTTTTATCTACGAACGAAACACGCTTTCGTCGGCGTTTTCCCTCATCTCCTCTCCATCCTTTCGTCGTTTTTCTATTTTTCCATCGGCGATGATCCTTCTCTCCCTACCCCCGAGTTTGGCGACTTTTTCTTCGACACCCGAGGCGTCGGTGGTGAGACGCCCGCGAAAAATGGTCGCGCGCTCAGGTACTTCATTAATATTTCATTTCGTTGCTTATCGTTACCGCGGAGCCGCGCCGCGGAGGCGCGCCCCAGGGCATCGTTACTCCCTCCAAGCGAGCATACAAGGCGGACGAAGAGGTGGAGGGCGAGAAAGGCCGAGGGAAAGGGCCAGGGAAAAGAAGCGAAGACAAATATAGAGCGGCGGAACGAAGAGGAGCTACCCCAAGCGAGGCCGTAGTGCACTTTATTACATCGAAAGACGGAATGTAGCCGCGCCAGAGCTATCTTCGCCCCCCGAGAAACAGGGACAAACTTTCCGTGCTCCTAATCGGAATCCTTGTTACGATCTCTTGTAAAATGACGAGCTCGTCGTTTCTTATCCATCTTGCGCGAACAGCGTTCTTACAATCCTTTCTCGAACCCCTTGAACCAGTGCTGTTTAAATTAGCTTTTGAAATTTAAAAGGTTCCCCGTATTACCTTCTTTCTAAGAGATATTGATTTTTGGTAACGCCCAGACTAAATTACATTTTTACCAATGATAATAATGAAACTTAAATATGAACAAATCCTGATTCTATCCTAACCGTAGAATTATTGCAATTCATAGATCGTAGTCAAATATTCTTCGTACGATCTACATACACAGCAACATACAGTTTACCAATGATTCCAAAAACGAATCAAGATTCAGCATTTGCTCGAGCAACAAAAAAAAAGAAAAAAAAAAAATGCAGCCAGCTCCTAGCAGAGGGGACGAGAAGGCCACGAGTGTCCGCGGATAAAACGATAAAATAAGAACTGCATAACGGGAAGAGGGGCTGAAAGTGTGATACGAAAGGGGACAGCGAGATAACGCGAGGAGAAAAGGGAAGAGGAACAGAGAAGAAAGCACGAAGGGGAAGATGGAAGAGGAGAAGAGAAGCTGAAGAGAAGCAGGAGAAGAGAAGCGTGGTCCGTCGTGAAGTCGCCGCAGGCCTCACGGAGCGTATTGTCTCGCTGAATGTCCGGAGGGCACCGTGAATCCCTCCACCTCAACGGTACCCTCCGCCCTTCACCGTCTCTGCCCGCGAAGAGCCGCTGGTGGAGGCGGGGGTGCAGAGGATGCACGAAGCTCGCCGCTATCTCCTCTCGTTTCCGTGCCCGCAGCAGAACGACCGTTGCTCTGCCGCACTTCGTGGTGGGGTACACCTCCGCGTCTGCCCCCGGGGGCATCTTCCACACAACGACGAGGGCCGGGGGGACGGAAGGGGCCTTCTTCTTCTTCTACGCTGCATGATTCCGCGCCTCTGCCCCCGGGCTAACCGAAACGGCTCTTACGTGTGTATATGTAAGTACACGTACCAACGTACTGGCATCTGCCTGCAGTGCTCCGGGCAAGGTGTACCTCTTCTTCATCATCTTCCTCTTCGTTGTCGTCGTCGTCGTCGTCGTCGTCGTCGTCGATGTCTCGGCATCTTTTACTTCCTCTCTTTCCTTCGTCGTTGCCTTCGTCTCGATAATTCTGTTCTTCTTGCGTACTAGTTTCGCGATCCTTGCTAGAGAGGGAAAAAAGGCTAGGTGGTTGATGTTTATTGTAATCTTAATTGCAGGATTAGTTTTGAAAGTATGTGGAAAAAGAATTAGCGTAAGAATCGAAGAATACTCTTTTGGTAGTTTGATAGTGGGAGGGTAGGAAAAATGATGTTACTATCATCGCAACGATACGCTTCTATATAAATGTTGTAGTATTGTAACCCACTGAATATCTTCCTCGTCCGCTTCTTGATGAACGAAACACGCGCTACTTTTAACCCAACAGGGCATCGGTCCCAATTCCGTCTTCTCGAGAGAGTTTCTTTTTTACGTGTTACTTAGCTTTTTTTTTTACCAAAAAAGAGGATGTTTATTTCGTTGCTTTTCGGAGAATTCCTTCGTCTCGTCCGTGGCGTGTTTCTATATTTAGTGTCACATGTTCCTCGTGTATCGCCTCGGGCAAGGTACCTCTTCTTGCTTGCTTCTTTGCTTCCTACTCGATCACGCTTGATGTAGCCGGAGATTCATTCCAGCATTCAAATGATGCTCGTGTGCGCTCGTGCACGCGCTGATGCACACTTTTTCGCTCGTTATTCGTTTAAGACGCTAACACTTTACAACGTTAATTCGCATTGATGAACGCGTCACTGTTCCATGGTTCCTTATCTTGCGTTCAGAGATGGCCGACGATAGGAGAAGCCTCGGGCCTCTCTTCTTTCTCTCCTGCAGACGATTCTTCGAGTGACCCTCTAGGGCTGACCAACACGGCTCTAAATCTCCTGTGCGTGCGCTCCTGCATCATCAAACGTCGTGCCTGCATTGCCGCCAGCTACGCGTGCCCCTTCCATCCATTTCTTATTTCTTCCTGCTTCTCTTTATTTTCTTACGCGTCCTTCCTGCTTCTTTTTAGTACGTTGCTGTCCCTCGCGCTGAATTTATATCGACGAGATTATTATGCGGCGATATGCTGCTTGATAATAACATTTTGCAGAGCAAATTAATGCAAGTTGCACGAACGTTTATTAACGTTGTGGATGATGATCTTTTGAAATAAATACGAGTATGCTTTATTTTCCGAACTTCTATGTTTTAAATTTACTTTTTTTTTTATAGTTGTAACATTAACCAGGATAACTAGATTTATCGATAATTATAAATCGTGTCTCCTCCGTGCATTAATGAGACATCGTTACGTTTACAATATTATCCTCGAGTAAGATATTTAATTTAAACGATCCGAAAGAGATACCAAGAGGCTGATCGTTCCAGATGGAAGATGAGCGATTGCCCTTTACCGCTGTGATGATTCACTTATTGTCCAACACGGACAATAATCGTAGATTTCATACGTGTGACTTTACAAGTGGAGACGTTGCTCAAGAATATTATGTCATTCACCGCGATTTTATCACAACGCTCAATATTGCGATAAACATTTATTCTGCCGATAATATATCTTATTCTTATCAAAAGTAAAACTTATATATGTAAGAATATTCTTAATGACCTAATTGTAAGAAACTCTTGAACAAATTTATGAATCATGAATCTGCGAATCGAGACCATCGATTCTACCAATGTTCGGGTGAAAAGGTTCTCCGGTAGAATTAAATTTCACGTCATCCGTTAAACACATACGCTTTATTATAAATATTTCTTCTCCTCGTTAATCGCTTAACGTTCGTACACGCTCTCCCCGTACATTGTGGATCCTCTTCATCGCGTTGAAACGAATGCACCGAGTCACCGTGAATATTCACGATGCGTTAGGAAGGCAACGTTTTCACATTTGCACTAATTTCACGCGGTCGAGTCCCACATCTGCGACAGGCTGTCGCGTATTCGCAATTATCTCGCGGTGTACACGATTTTTCATTCGCTATACGGGCTAAACCCCTCTCTCGCCATGCATTTATCGTTGTAATTGTAAAACCAATTAAGTCGCTTTTCTACCGTGCTACGAACAGATGCGCCGCATCGCGTGATAATGCATTCGCATCAGATACGAGCTGCAGCTGATGTCGAAACTAATCGCTTATATTAACGCTACGTTTCAGATAATGGACGGGCTTTTTGTTGTTGCTGTTTTTTTTTCTTTTTTTTCTCTTGATCGATTAAACTAACGTGCAGCAGACTTTGTCAGCTGGACAATCGACGACCGTTTGCGTTAGAAGTTGGCTGCAAGAGTCCATGCATTCACCTCCGAAGTGGCGGCAATGAGTTCTATGCTCCGATTTCACTGTAAACAAAAAATTGTGCGTTTTATGGTAGCATACAAAAAAGTATATATATATATATATTCTACTTTGATGCACTTCCTTTATCAACTAGACGAAGCATCATATAAATATAAAATTTAAATATTAGAAATACTTTTAATTTTATGAAATAAACGTTGCTCGATGTAAATTGTAATCATTTGTGATCGTAATGAATTACACTTTTAAATATTGAATTTAAAAAAATGGTTAGAGAAAGGACAATAGCGTAGAGGAACGGGCTTAAAGAATCGAAGCGTCGTAGTAGGCTAGCGACATGTTTCGTGAAAGTGTGGACAGTGACGCATGAATTAACTCGTCAGTCGTTCGTTCGAAATTCACGGCGCGCAAAAGTGAATCTCGAGAGTATTCGATTTGGCACAGTAGAAATTATGGTGTTGCGTGTGTGCCGTACCGGCGAGCGTGAAATTGCTATATCCAGTTGTAACGCACGGTTACGTTATCGTTACTGCCTCATAATTACCATCGCTCTTCTGTGTGTATTTTGTATCGTGACGCGAATAAACGAAAGCGTGCCGTTTCAATACTAGCTCGCGGACATCAATAAAGAACGCGTGCAAACGATCGAAATACGTAAATTACGTTTTCAACGAACCTAACGTCAGATTCCTTTCAGGAACTGCTTATTAGCGGATACGCAAAAAAAAAAAAAAAAAAGAAAAGAAAATGTATTCACAGTTACTCGGTATTTAATAGTTTTAGTATTAGGGAACGAAGTTTCTCGATCTTCAATGATACATTCTTATATGTCGCTACGTTTAATTATAGTCACTCCGTTTATCAATCATGTTAAACTATTTAATGTTCTTACCAACGCTGCAACACGTGTCACTTGATTGAGGACACGTTCCATCGACCAGCAAGTCGTCGCACTTGGTCGAATCGAGACAATTCTCTTGAGGACATATGCTGTTTGCAGTTGTATACTCTGAAAATAGAATGTTAATGTTATCACTGAACCATTGTGGAAATTTACAAGCGTAAGTGGTTGTTCGAATCGCGTGACAGAATGTTGTTCGAGCGATGTAAAAGTTTCGCAGGTACACAGGGTCAGTAGAGCGAATGGAACAACGCGAACGAAAAACGGAAAGGGTTGTGGCGGGCTTGTCGAGGCGAATATTTCAATTTACCGCAACGCTCATCTGTTGTGGTAAACTGAAATGCTCGCCTAAAGAAGGTCATTCGTTCTTCGAACGATCAAAGGGGAGCTATTTTTGGTTCCTGTACGTCGCCTTGTAAATCTCACGATCGAAACTAAACATCGATCGATAAAGTCCGCTATTCGTAAGAATTTCGTTCCAATTAAATATTTTTATTTCAAGATTTCATATTACTCCTATCTTTGTACCGTTTCTTTCGCTTTTGAAATTGTAGTGTTTTATTTAAATCGCTACCTTGAGAAGTGAATCACCTTGACTTTTATGTACTATCATTTGTAAGAATATGTAGATTAAGTCCAACAAAAATTCTTTACAAAGTGGAGACGTTTCGAATACATGGAGGATATTATCTTTTTTTTTGTAAATTAAATTAACTTCTACAGAAATAAATAATTGGAACTATTTAAAGAAAAGCTATTATCGAAGTGTTTAAAAGTCACAATACCACGTGTTAATGTTAGTATTCGAACTTCACTGCGAAAAGGTGAAATGGCACTATTAAGCGATTCGATCCGATCGTTAGATCTCCCCTTTCTTACCGGTGGAATACAGAAGGGTGGCCACGAGGGCGACGAGAAGAGCGGTCACGCAGAGCTTCATGTTGTCGATGATGTGTCGAGGAACGTGCGTCTCTTTGACAGTCGACGATTCAATGGTCTCACTTTCCCGGCACTGGCATTATATAAACGTAAGCGACCAGCGTTACGCGGCACGCACACGTGCACACGCACACGCATGCCCGGTCGTTTCGTCGCCGTGCATTTCATTATCTCTCCGGGACCAATGTACGAACACGTTGTTAGTTCTGTCTTGAAGCGGTTCGATCGATCGGCCACGGTGATTTCCGGAGTGAAGCTCGCCTTCGTGCTTCCCCTCGAGTAAACAATCGGCGCATGTACAGCTTGTTAAGCGTGTTGACGAGCGGATTAATGTTTAATCTGTGACCCGAGATCGAATGTTGTTTTTTTATTCGTTTGCACTTTTAATTTTTTTTTCTTTTCTCTTTTCTCTTAGCCGTTCATTCTTATCTTTTCTCGGTGGAATAGTTATCGAAGACGTTTAATTTTTTTTTTTTCCGAAGACGACAAACATCTGAGATCATTGTATCGATTTTTAGAATTCTATAATTGTAGATTTATATTATTTTTATGTTTTTTTATAATTTATATTTTTACAAATTATGCTTCAAATGCTATTATGTTCTCTTATCGATTCGATACAAGTTTCAAAACAATTTTGACGCACCGATCATTTTTTTCGGAAGAGTAAAAGTGTGGAAGCGATGTCAGAAGCGCGTCACTGAATTTTTTCTGGTCCCCATGAAATTGCCATCAATTTTCCGAGCTCGTCGCCTATGATCGAGCCGAATCCATGCACTTCGCCGGGAAAAGATTAACGAGCCCGGTCTGGACACGGAGCAATGTTATCCGAATTGTGCCGATAAAAGGTTTACCGGTGATTTATGAACGGTTCCCTTCGTTTAATGGAACTACCTCGAGGAGTCGGTTATACCGAGGAGGAACGATTGTTCCCGCTACCTCCTTAGATATCGAAACTGTGGTAGCTGTTGGTGGTCGAAACTTTACTTTAGGGACAGCACTTTGCCACCGGCGAGTGGATGTTCCGCGTTCAGATATTTGGTTAAGTGATTCCGGCCATTCGATGACTGGACATTTTAAGCGACATTTCTTATGGAAGCACACTTTCGTTTATCAGGACTTTTTGAACGTTTGATCATGTTTTTTGGCAATAACATTGAACGTACGATATAGTAGCATCTTTTTCGCAGATTTTATGAAGTCATTTACACGCGATTATCTTATCCACGCTTGTATTTCCATTCCACGAAAGACAAATATTTTTTCCCAAGGTAAATAAGTAGTATCGTGGCCGGGAATATATTTAACAATACCTATGTATCTTTATCTTCGTCGTGGTTGTTGTTTCGTGATATTATTTTAGTTTATCAGGTGCAAGCAATCTTCCAGAAACACATTTTTTTCTAACGCAAATATGTTTTACGAGAAAATTTCATTGGCTTCGCTATGTCCTTTAATTTCAAGGAAAGATCGTTTCCATGGAATGTTTCGAGAAAATAATCCGTTTGAAGATGGATAAACAGAGATAATTATGCACAATATTCATTGAAATGTCCCTGAGTTTAATTAAAGGGTAATTTAGGATGTTTTATTTGGTAAATATACTTGTGATTATACGCTTATCTTTTTTACCAACCTTGTCTTTCCTGGAGGTTTAGGTACGGTTAAATTTCAACAATATTCCATGTACGTATTATCAAGATAATTAAGTTGTTTTTACCAGTAGCGAACTTTGGTGATTGTCATTTAAAATTAGGTAACTATCGATTTTTAAGGGGTCTACTCGAAATTAGTTTACTAGAAAATTATCGAATTCTTATCACCTATTTCATTATTATGTCATATCACTGGAACGTTCTTCCATTATTATTATCTCAAACGCTTATTTTTCTCTGCAGAAACCTTCGATATGTTTTTTTAAACAGTTCTGTCTAGATGATCTGAATTTCATTACCACTTTAAAATTGTAAATCAATAAGAAACACTATTTTGTTTTTCCGATTTACCCAAACAGTAGTAATAACAGTGATATATCTTCTTCTCCATTTCTTTGCCACAACTCAGGCTATAGACAAAGTTAAATATTGCTTATCAACAATTCCCATAACGAAGAAAAGAAAAGAAACGCAGCCACAGTCAGAAAGGAACACTCAGTACTTTATTGTTAATCATTTCAACGTATACTTGAATCCATCTTAAGAATTACACAAAGGTGCGTGCAGAGGGGAACGTTTGAACGCTTCACTCCTTTTGGCACTTTACCAACAGCGAACTGTAAACGCGTTTTCCTGTTTCCTGCGACCATCAACGTTCTTTATCGATAGTATTATCCCGTGGTTGTTAATACTGTCACGTGGCAAGCTTCTTCGTTTAGGATCACCATCGACAGATTGGTTGCATGATCGCGTTCAAACGTTCGTTTTGCGGTCCTCGGAATTCGAGCATATAGGCGATAGAATTTTGGATCGATTCCTCTGGAAGCGTGACAGCGATCGTTATGCCTCTTCCATGGATCCTTTTCTCTGCTCTTAATGGTAAATCAAAGGAAGGAGCGTGATGATTATGCGTTTAAGTTCTCGCGAAGAACAGAGTTAGTCAGGTTTCGAATCTACGCCCGCTAAAGATGTGAAGTCTCTCTTTCGAACGGAAAGGAATACAATGGAACGATATAAGTACTTTGCTACGTACAACGGGCTTTCAAATGTACAAGTAAGTCGGGATTTTCACGTGGCTGGTGGAATCGACCTGCCGTTTCGAAGTAGTTTCTATTGTAACGAATGCGACGAGTGGTTTTTAACAGTTTTTAATTACAATTGAGAATTGGTATGCAGATGACTTGGAAAACAGGTTTACATTTAACACTTTGAGGGTCGCTGTCGCGTACTCGTGATTTTATTAGCTACGTTTGTTAATATATTTCAATTGTTTTTAGGTTTCTCGAATCAGTTTAGTATTCATCGGTCAATGCTGAATATTTTATGATGAAAATAAAAGATATATTATAAAGTTAAAGTAACGGTGGCTTTGATGCTTCTATCTCGATAAATGTATTATAATTGCACTGTAAACATTATGGGAAAAGCGTCAGTGGCAAGTGCAAAGACATACGCGTGGAACGATAGGCGAGAGTCCTTGCGTGAAATGTGCGGCCGTCAAAGTGTTAATTTTATTGTTCGTATAAATTATTGAAATTGATTGCCTATTTAAAAAGACACGATAGAATTTCATTCGAAGGCACCAGCAACCATGAAAATTCCCAGCGTTTACCTAGCGTCAGTATCTAGTCTCGTATATACATGTGGATAGACTTTTTTCAGTGCTTAGCAACGCAGTATACACGTCATTAGTGTTCAGAATACTGTACACGATATATAGCACTTTCGTAGGAATTGAAGGACCGAGCTGACTAGAAAATATCGAGGTGACGTCTTTGTCAAGCGACCAGGCAAAAATTCGCCATACGTCGGCGAAACGATTTATATTCTTTATTCTTTATTCATTTTTCATTTCTTATCTTATTTTTGCCTGAACAATAGTCAGAGATAGTGATCGAGAACAGAAGAACTTTCAAGGCTTCGCCTTATTCGCTTTGGATAGAGTGCACCGCTAAATTTCTCCCTCGATCATTTCTACGATCGAGAAACTGGAAATTCGACGCGGCTCGTTTCCACGGCATGCACTAAAACTAACGATTGTACACTTCCGGTGAGTTCCGACGTTCAGCTTTAGTCGGAAAAGAGATTCTTTGTCCGATTTGTATCACAGTTAACTGGGATCGTTTATGCACCAGGTCGATAGTCCGCGATCATGTTTTTCAGGAACGTGTAAATGTCTTTGAACGTCGGTCTCGAGGTTTCGTCCCTTCGCCAGCACGAGCACATCATCCTGTAGACTTCCTCGGGACACATTGTAGGCTTAGGAAGGTATACCTGAAGTGAAAATATAAAATACTATAGTATAACTAATGGTATAGTTTAAGAAAAACATACTTCTTTTTTTACGGCATTTACATTTAGATTTAATTAATAATAAATTAATAATACGCTATTCTAAAGCACTGGTTTCTAACTTATTCTATCTTGGTGACAAATTTTTGAATCCTAACAATTTTTAATTATTGGGTCACCTTAGGATTCTGTGGAACACTATTTGAGAACTCTTCTTTAGCGTAATAATACAGAAAAAAAATGTGTCTAATCTTTTTTCTATACTTATCGTAAAAAAAGGTATATCAATACCTGTAACTCGGCCCCATAGTACATGTGCTCAGCGTTCTGTATCACTTGATCGTTGGTCAAGTGTTGGAAAGGTTTCTCCCTAGCTAAGCTCATCACTTCCCATAGAGTAACGGCAAACGACCAGACGCTGCTCGAGCAAGTGTACCTGTCCTAGAATCGAAACACAAGTTCATTGGTAACCTCTCCGTTTATGGTTGCCGATCGATCTAGAGCGCGCTCGTTAAAGTGAGAACAAGATTCGCCGGAACGAAAATCATTTAGCCTTACCAGTAGAATGCTTTCCCACGGCAGCCATCTGATTGGCGCCGGCGGTCTGCCACCTATGTCACTGTAATCTTTCTTGTAAAGGTCACTGCACATCGCTATGTCGGTTACTTTCACGGTGTAAGAGCGGCCCACTAGACAGTTTCTGGCTGCCAGATCCTTGTGCACCAGATTCTTCGACTCGAGGAACCTCATGCCTGATGCTATCTGTGCTCCCATGTACAGTAAGCAGCTTTGACTGAAAGCAAAACGCAAAAGTTACCTTTGAAGTTGTCGACGTTAACCGATGGAGTCGTTCATTGCCTGACTAACAACTTTATTTTCATACAAACGAGTCGTCTATCTGAGATCGCGTCTCTTTCGAACATTCCTGAACTCGAGTTTCTCTCGTTTATCATCGGTATTGTCGGATAATTAATGAAACATCATTTAGCTTGAAATTTGCCGGAAATATTATCTTTTTATCGACGCTCTTGCAATCAATAACATACCGTATTAATTATTAATCGCGAAACAATGAGATTCTATACAACATTGTCAGCCGCGACAAGAGTGAATTTACGATCCCGTAATCGTATATAATCGGAAGCTCTGTAACGCGGAAGTGCCATTAAGATCAATCGTGAATGTTATAAACGAACCGGACTGGAATTGTATCGAATAAAAGGGAGGCCGCGCGACAAGTGAATATATATTTATCCTCGAATTATTACAGTGATCGGTACCATCGAGATTTCATTTCGTAACGCTTGTAAGCTCGAGCCAGGACGGACTATCCGATGCCTGTATATCGTTTTAGGATCGCCGCGTTGAATAGCGGGATCTCACCTAAGGGCTTTCAAATTGCAGCTTGGCCTAAGCGTTCCCGTAAGTGGCACACTGTACTGAAGATAATGGGCGAGATCACCGAGTTCCGTGTACTCGATGATCGTCCACGGGACTGGTTCCACGGTACACACTCCCAGGATCCGAGCGACGTTCGGATCGGACAAACTGGACAGAAATCGGACTTCTCTCATTTGATCCGTCGTACTACCGGTTCGAATGTCGCTGTTGCAAGCTGGCACGCGAGCCACGACCAATCTCGAAGCATCTGCCACCACGTCCTCTAATCCGACTGCCTCGCACACTATCGCCTATGAACAACAAAAGAGGATTATCGTTGACAAAAATTGGGATATTGTTTGCATAAGTTCTTTATGAGTTATTAGAGGTAAATGTATGACTAGAAATATATAGGAATATTGCCTAAAAAGTATCTTTCTTTTTAATTAAAATAATCTAACGAAAGACAATTTCGTCTACATGGTTTCATATAATTTTAAGTTCTTGTTTCCATGTAAGTTATCTTTCAAACTATACGACTATAATGAACGATCAGTTTAAATTTCGTTACGTTCCAGTTACATGGTAAGTCGCGTGTAAGTCGTGTATTCTGTCACGCAGTTTTCGTATTAATCGTCCAAGAAGGTTCACGACAACACTTCACAGCATCTTTGGTTCGCTATCGTTGTTAATGCACGCGTAAACCAATGGATCCCGGAAGTATGCACATCTTGTACGCGCATAATGTACACAGTAAGTGCATTATCCCTGTGCTTCGTTGTCGTCCCCCTTCGCTGTTCCGTGAGCAAAGTTACCCTGTAGTTTGTAGACGAACGTATTACCGTGTATTGTCGAGTCGTAATAGAACCGTGTTACACCGCCATTGATACCGTTCGCTTTATTGATCACGCGATTTTAACGTCAAGTAAAACATAACATTAGTCCTAATTATTTAACTATCATAAATTCTTGCACGATATAAACGTAATTCAGAGTGTTTCCGTAACATCCTGCTTGATACGAGCAAAAAGTCTTATTAAAAAATTGTTTATCGTTATCGGTAAGTAACTTGTTATTAAATAGTCATAAATGCAATTAGCGGTGTTAAAGATTAACGCAATCCAGGAAAACTAGAATCTTGTTTCATCATCGTCCGGGTTCTTCGAAATAGTCACGCGCGAAACGAAACGCGTGCACGAGATAACGGAGCTGCATTCTGCGTGCACGTGCACGTAGCGCACCGCATCATTTCCCAATCGCTTATCGTAGTACCTCGCCGATGTTCCTCGAGCCAAGTTTCTCCGTGGTACGTAGGCACTGTCGCGGTATATTGGTGGGCTCTATCTCCTTGCACTTGTACGGTTTGTTCATACTAGGTGCGATGTTCCAGCTGACGACAGGTGCAGGTATCTGTGGACGCAACACAGCAATCGTCAATGTTGTTGCGATTCGTTGCGGGAATATTTTATTCAAATCGAGATTTAGATTTATTGCTGTGTTATAACTGTAAGATAGAAAGTGTAGATCGGTTTGAGCTAAGCAAACAGAAATGGCAACACAGTTTCATTGTATGCGGGTAAAAGATTAGCGAGAGATGGCATTTCATTTGGTTCTCATCATTCTAGAATTCTTATTTTTAACCCTTTGTTGTTCGAAGATAGTTGGAGTAACTTTTTATCGTAAAATGTACTTGAAATCAATTTCATATTAATAAAGACCGCAAAGAATTAATTTATTAAAATCCTATGAATCTAGCGATAACAGTGTTTACCGTTTGCAAAGGTTTTCAAGTGAGATTACGAATGAAATTGAAAACGACATTGATGTATCTCTGAAAAATTCAATTTCTGCGAAAGGTACTTATATAATATTTTATGCGTATTAAAGGTTCCCTGCCCATCAATTTAGATTTTATCTATATTTGTCCGAACTAAAAATCGATTAATCAATTTCATTTTTCTACGTAGAGACTAGTGGCTTCGTAAACGAACCTTGTGTTTCTCTTTAGGTGCTGTGTGCCAGCGTTTCGAGTGGATTTGATCGACGTCCCGCTGGTGATTAGACGTGGCCGCGATATTGAGTTTCGCAGTTGGACTGGTGTAACTTTGGAGGGTCCTGTAATGTTGAGAATGCCGGGCAGGAGAGTTGGTCGGTGACGAAGAGCAACTAGGTGGTCCTACGGTCGATTCCGGTCTCGTATCGAGTCGAACGTTCTCCTCCGAGACGTTTACGTCTTTCAAGTCCTTCGGGGATTCTTAAAAGAAATCGATTCATATTTATTTTTCATGTTATTCGCCTGTTGGAATATAGAAACTCAGAAGTTCGCGGTATATTTTACTTCTAATATCTTGCTATTTTCTTATAAAATTTTTCGTTTCTAAAGAATAAAAAAAGCCGAAGCAATTCATCGTAACATAATTTTTCAGCGTCATTTTTAAGTAATCTTAGGTATAAAAATTGTATAAACGAGTAGTATAAAAATACACGCAGCATTAAATATTCAGTTTAAGTGATCGCGGCGAACGAGATCAGACAGTTATCGGTTTAAGAATTCTTTTTTAGCTTTTTAAAAGGAAAATCGATGATGTTTGGTTTAAATTAATTTCACCGGCGATAGTATCAATACTTATTACATCAATTTTTTCTTATAAATATGTTTTCATTTTTATTCCATATTTTATTTACGTTACATACCTTGGAAATTAAAGCGACATTACAGACAGTTTATCGATCAAGATTTTAATTACCAGAGGTATTATGATGAGCGTAAATTTCATCAACGTTCTTGAAACTAAGGAGCAAAGGATTTTACGTTGAAAAACTCACCGGAAGTGGCCACTATCGCGTACGTAGATTTATATTGTGGGGTGACAAGGGGTGAATTGAATTGTTCCATTGTCAAAGACTCGTGCATACTTCCGTCCTCCGGCATGTCCGGCGATACGTGATTGGCAGTCTCTGTCAACATTCCTCCGGGGGTTAAATTTAGGAGGAGTCCCTGAAAATTGTTCGAATCGTTTGTTTCAATTGAGGGTACACAGAAAAAGTTGCCATATTCGGTAAAATAAATTCGATTTCGCAACACAATATAGATTCATTAATTCATTAATTCATTAATCTTTTTTTTTCTTCTTCGTTTTATGAAAAGCGTTCAAAGCCGATTCGTGTCATTCTAGGATGTTGAAGTTTGCTGACTTTTAATGACAAATTAAGATTCGTCTTATCGCCCTAGAAAAGTTTCGGCATATTTATGAGCTGGCTCTTACCTTCATGTTTATGGCGAATCCAAATGGATTTTTCAGCACGGTCGGTGAGCTCTGAAGTTTTTGCCGTCGATTCAAAAGTAGAATAATGACAAACACCAGCAGAAGAAGTAGGATAATGGCAGTCAGAACACCTATTAGTACTTCTAAATATTCCTGACCCTCTCCCGCTGCTGTAACTATGCCAAACGATTCATTTTAATGGAGAACAGTCGCTAACCTATAGAGTATCTTCATTCTTCTTTGTATAAATAATAAAAAAAAAAGAAAAAAAATCAATCGTTGGCGCTGAACCACTGAATCACAGTACCTTCAGCTCAACGATTATGCATGCCAATTAAAAAAAAAAAAAAAATACCATTAATGTTTCATATCTACATAAACAAATATAATGATCAAAAGCATTCGCAACTCATTGACACAGAAAGGAATTCTTAATCGAATAAGAAACAACACAATTCGCGTTAGTGGACTGAAAGCAATGCTTTCGTGACGGCGATGAATCTTTTTCTGTCAGAAGCCGTTTTATAGCTCGTAAAGAGCGCTGCGCCCTCGGAATGCCCTTCCTTACCCTTTCTGTCACTTAAAAAACCGTAACATTTTATCGCGACATGAAGGAAAAGGCTAATCGCCGTTTCACCGGAATAGAAACTTTATGCAACCGAGAGAAAGCTAAAGGAGAAAGACGTGGACAAAAAATACGAAGTAGGCCTAGGAGTAAGCGAACGAAGAAGAAGAAGTAGTGGAAGAAGAAGGGGAGGCCAGAAAAAGACGAAATGCAGGTAGCTCGATAAAGCGACTTTACAATGCGCCGTTACATTCTTCCAATTTTTCATGTCAACCGGCCGCTGTTTTATCGGCCGTGCAGCTCGTGCACGGCGAAAACGGAAGTGGCGTCACGACGCCGGTTTTACGAGAGAAATAAATAAGCCAGGCGAGAGTGGCCTCGCGTGGCGATCAAGATCTCAGGTCGGCCCAGAGACTCGGAGACCGATTTTCTTCGATCAGCCGGTTGCCGCTGTTCGAGCGACACCGTTCGAGCGAAAAAGTAAAATGGGGGCCGAGGCTACCGATACCTAGCTGGTGTCCCTGCAATTTCGACTTTAATTCGCGAGCACAGGTCCCCGCGGACCCGTACATCGGCGATTCGAACCGGAAAATTTACCCTTTAAATCACGTTCTTTTCCATGGATCCGAAAAAAGGAAATGGACAGGAACACGCCGGAGGGGCTTTTAATTCCTTCCGTTTTCCGTCTCTATCCTGTTCCATCGCTTATTCCCTTTTCTTTTATTACCGCCTCTTGCTTTTTAGTTGCTACGCTCCTTGTGCTTTGTTTTTCATTTTTCCACATTCTTGGTCTTCTTTACCATTTCCTTTTTCGTTCTATTTTACACGATATATTGTTCTTCCTTTTTTCCTTCGGGTACTGTTCGACGATAATATCAATAGGTATAAATAGCACGCCATTTTGTATCGTTTCGATACTGTTACTCGCTTCCATTGACTTTCCATTCTCGTTCCTTTTTTCTCTTCGTCTTCTATTTTTCAGGCTCTTACGTTGACTTTTTTTTCTTCTCTCTGTTAGCTCTTTCTTTTTTATCTCTATGATCGTACAGTCAGGACCATCGTTCCCATTTCACGCTCCTATTTTTCTCCCTCTGTCCGATTTGTATTTTATTTGCGACGATTTGAGCCCCGCATGGTCGAAACAAATGCAACGAACATGTCGGAGTAACGCCGATAAGACACACGATTACACGCGAGCTGATTGTCGTCTAATTAAACCACTTCTGTCACTCTTTATCTAAGCCCGCCCTTCCTTGTGGCAGACTTTCTTTTCTAATTTTCCACCTTCCTCCGATTAACTGCTTATTTTACATCGACGCTACAGCCAGCTCGGTGTTCTCTTGGTTTTCCAGTTAATCCCACCCTTTATCCAGTCATTAAGCACCTCCGTTTTATTCTGTTTTCTTTCTTCTTTTGTTGGAAAGGTAAACTCCCTAGGAAAACGGTATCCGCTACTGGATTATTTGAAAGGATGCGCAAAAATGTTTGTCGAGGGTGAATAACGAAGTTAAAGTTTTGCGGTCGTTTAAAGAATAATTTAATATTGAAAATACATACAAAATGATGAAAAATACGAAAGAAATTACTTAAAAAAGTATTATTTCTTTATTGTTAACGTTTCTTACGTTTCCGATCCTAGATATGTAAAATATTCTTATATTGCACTGCGAAATGGTTAAGTAGATAGAATTTTGTATTTATCGCGTAACATTAATTTATGTCTGTCCTT
>SMSQ01026311.1:191667-286151 GCA_019453375.1 Ctenoplectra terminalis | reverse complement strand
CTCTGTCCGATTTGTATTTTATTTGCGACGATTTGAGCCCCGCATGGTCGAAACAAATGCAACGAACATGTCGGAGTAACGCCGATAAGACACACGATTACACGCGAGCTGATTGTCGTCTAATTAAACCACTTCTGTCACTCTTTATCTAAGCCCGCCCTTCCTTGTGGCAGACTTTCTTTTCTAATTTTCCACCTTCCTCCGATTAACTGCTTATTTTACATCGACGCTACAGCCAGCTCGGTGTTCTCTTGGTTTTCCAGTTAATCCCACCCTTTATCCAGTCATTAAGCACCTCCGTTTTATTCTGTTTTCTTTCTTCTTTTGTTGGAAAGGTAAACTCCCTAGGAAAACGGTATCCGCTACTGGATTATTTGAAAGGATGCGCAAAAATGTTTGTCGAGGGTGAATAACGAAGTTAAAGTTTTGCGGTCGTTTAAAGAATAATTTAATATTGAAAATACATACAAAATGATGAAAAATACGAAAGAAATTACTTAAAAAAGTATTATTTCTTTATTGTTAACGTTTCTTACGTTTCCGATCCTAGATATGTAAAATATTCTTATATTGCACTGCGAAATGGTTAAGTAGATAGAATTTTGTATTTATCGCGTAACATTAATTTATGTCTGTCCTTCCTGATATTTTTTGTTTGTCATCCAACTTCCATAGCGCTCTGCTACAATTTCGTCAAATATTCTTTTTAGAAAGGTACTTTTTGCATTTTTTAAGAGTTTCTTTGTAGCTTACACACAACAATTCACGATGCGAATCGAAAAATCCATGTCCAGGTACACACCATCGCATCATGTTGGTAATACGTGCTCTCAAACCCGTCCAAATGCAGAACCGCACACGTTTCCACCCGAATCTTCCGTCTCGTTCCCCCTTTTTTTTTACGCGTTATCATTCCGTCCCTTTGCGACGGGAAATGTTCAAAACCAAGCTTTCGCGCATACACGCGTGCTGATCTCGTTATCGCCGTGTCTAACGATGTGCTTCTTTATTTTTTCAACTGGATAATCGCGGCCGCGCGCGAGCGAGAAACTGCTCGTTTATTCGTGACGGTTCAGAGGAAACATTTTGACCAGAGTTTTTGGACGCTAGGAAAACGAAGACTCGTTCGTTGTTTGGTCCATCAGGGACGTGTAATTAAGTCTATGTGGTAAGCAGTTTTCGGACTTTTCTCGTTCCCTTCGAAATTCTGTTTTTGTCACGGACTTTTCTTATTAAAAGCATTCTTCGTTGTATTGTAATTTATTTTGTCAACAATTGTTCTTTAGTTTTTATACGCATAGATCTGTGTTTTTTGATAACTTTAATAGAAACTAATAATATTTTTGTCCAAAATAAATTTATGTACACGATAAGTACGCCGAAGGACCGAAGAATTAAACAGTATTGATTCACAAGATTCTCCTCGGCAATTGAAAATTTGATTCTTCGATTCGTTAAAAAAAAAATATAAAAATTCGTACATCAAAACAATGCTTGTTCGCGTTACGGTTCTCTGAACCTTTGCTTTTCTCTGTTTAAATTAAAGCCGATGCGTTGAGGCGCACTTAAAGTTTTCAGAACAACTGACACGGTAAGGATGAACCAGTTCCAGGAGACAAAATGCACGTTCATTGTATTTAAAATCACCGTGCAACAAAAAGTCGCAGCAATGGAATATACTTTTAATATACGCTTGGAAAACTTTTAAAGCGTTTAAATAAAAAGTCGAACTCTTGTTACGTCATTTTTCGTCCCGAAATTTTTGTTTTCCTTGATCGCGCTCAACGGTTCCGTGGGATCGTGGAAAAAATCATGGCGCGGCTTTTACTCGATGAAATCGATTCATTAAAGCAATAAGGCGGAATCGAAACTGTCTCTCGCTTTCTCCTTCTCGCTCGTTTTCTCGAACGAGTTACCCTCTTAATCCGACTAATTGTTTACGTTACGACGAAGTTGCTACGTGAATTATAAACTATCCAAGTTTCTTCGTCCCTCTCGTTCCTCGCGACTCGCTCTAATCGTATCCTCTTCTCGGCAAAGAATGGCGGCCTGGTTTCGCTAATGAAGTTACTTCGTTGGACAAACCTTATGTACTCTCAAAGTGAAAGAGGACGAACTCGATCGCGGGTTTATTCTGCTGTATAATCGGACGAACAAATTGGGAAATTGATTTTCTGACGTAGACCAGATGATTGCGATGTAAGAAATGGGACAATCTCTGGCGCATAATTCAATTATTAATCTGAAAATTTAACTCGAAGGATCTCTTGCGGGTACTCCATAAATTATATTTCATTATTCTCTTTTTTTATTTTGGCATTTACGTGATCGATCGATCGATCTTAACTATATTTAATTGTCTATCGTTGAAAGAAAGGAAACGAGAGAATGAAAATAAAAGGGAGGCTGTTTTTGGTTTAATCACTCTGGTGTCGAATGCAAGAGGGTTTTGTTGAAAAATGAAGTACTATCGAAATAAAATGTAAAACTTAATTAAAAAGACGTGCTCCTTGAAGAGCATGAGTACGTGCAAATACTCTTTCTATTTAACTACTATATATTGGATGATAGACATTTCTATGCAGAGATTAAACAGAAACGAATATGTGTTTAATATGTGGTCAACATTTCGGATACTGCGAAACAGTATATATGTTAGTATACAGTGAAATATCTCATGAATTTTGCATTAAATTACAGAGTAAGGTGATTGTGCGTTACATGCTACCACTGTGTACGTAATAGTCTTAGGGTTGAAGCGCAGCCAAGCAAGCAAATTTTAATCAGAGTGTAAGAGTTACGGTTAAAGGGTGAATAACAAAGAGTAACAATTAAGCGTGACGAAGTTACACAGTTGTATTACAAGATGCATATACTCCTTGTAATTAAACTTTTTCGTTCCTTGTTATTGCACGGTATTATATAAAAGCAAGATCTTTTCTCCCCGACCGTGAAAAAAGATTGCTTTACGATCATGCAACGGATCGGTTGTTCATGATTAGTTAAGCCAATGGCTGGCGCCCAAGCAGCTCACGAGATAAGATAGATAAGGAAAAGTTTCAAATGCTCCCGGTGTAATTAACTCAAGATTGATACGAATTAAACGCCGCCGCCGTCGAGTCACTTACTTGTTTGCAAGTTAAGATCCACCTCGGGGTTCATTGGAATTTCCCGGTTATTGAACTCGGATGCTGACTCTTCAGTGGTATTTTCATAGGGATTCGCTGGAACAAGGAGACGTGTCTTGCTAATTAAACCGTTGTAAGTCTTGCTTAATTTGCCTGACAACAAAGCCGTTTTTTACCTCGATCCGCCGGAATTTCCTTCTGTATTAAACAACCGCGGATTAAGCGTATTTAAGTTAAGCTGTTTATAACATTTACATTTATAGTATAGGATGCTTTTATTTTTATTGTTTCACTACTAACAAAGTCTCGATGCAAAGCATATCGCTTTCAGATCATAATCTGTAACATGAAATGTTTTCTTTTTTACAAAGATCAAAGCAACCGTAAGTTGATTGTGAATTATTTAGTCTGATATTACATTGAGTAAATATGAAATATAATTATTTATAAAAATGAATTCTCCATTGTTATCTACAATTTTTACTCCTAAACTCTGCGACTATGCATATGTCTAATTATTAAGCTCCACTTTAACAAACACGCTACTCGTAATCCCTATTCGATCTTCATTCACATTTCCACGGGTCGTGTGTTTCTTTTTTTTTTTTCCTTTTTTAACGATTCCCACGAACTCCCTGTGGGGATATTCGCAGGAACATCGGTTCAACGATCGCAGCGTTAATTCAAATGGTCATTAGGATCGCATGATGAAACTGGAAAGATAGGGGTGCAGATATTCGAGACAAAGACGTGACGAGCGTTAAAAGCTACCGTGACGTTCGCGGGTGCATGCGGAAAGAGATAATCCGGCTGTCGTTACAGCTCTATTCATTATCGATTTAACAAGACCCAAGCGAGATGTCGCGATCCATAGAATGGTAATTAAGCAATCGCTCGAAAGTCGGCATGATTTTTATAACTGCACGGTCCAACGATCGTGCGAGTGTTCTCTAATTACGTAAAACCGTATTAGAAGAGGGGAACGAGAAATTACAAGCAGCCGTACGAGCTCGTGGATTAATCAGAATATTGCCTCGAGATCGTTTCTGGTGATGGTGATCGATGGAGGAACGCGTCACGATGAAAGACTTACTTCCTTCGAATGTTACTTCGCTGATCATGATCCATCGAGCGGCGAAATACAAATGTATCTTGAGGAAACGTCCGCGACGCTCGTGGAGTCCTATCGACACGTTTCTAGCGTTCTCCAACACGATATCCGGTATGTAGGAATAAGACAGTGGCTCCTCCTCGTAGATAACGTCATCGACGCTGAACCAGACATCCGCTTTGGAGAATACCTGAGGCACAGAAGAACTAAGATGTGATTGCGTTCAACGAGATCCCAATGTCTATGTACTGTATCATCGTATAGCAAGCTCATTATTGCAATATCTTCTAATTAAAAATAAAGATACGGTGATATTAGAATATTCAAATTTCTCAGGTTTATCTAAAATTGCATTGAACGGTAATGGGCATAACCATTTACGAAGAACGATGTAACTTTATTAACAATCTCAAAATTAGATGATTAATTATAGAGTACACGATACATCGAATAATTCGATGAATTTAATCGCATTCCCTATGGATTCCGATACGTATTACGATGTTTCTCTGCTTGTTAGTGTTATAGTTTCAATTTCCGCGCCAGTTAAAATATCATTCGATTAGTTACGGCGTTTATACTAATTCTCGCGTAATAATATAACAATGTACCGTATCGCGCGCGAGCATTTTGCGCGCAGCATGTCTGAGCAACGGAGAAGAAAGAAATATACGCCTTAATAGGAGCTAGTTGATGGACCACTCGTTCAACTCACCGTGTAAGCAATAACCGGTACTTAAAGCCGACTCACTTTTAATGGCACGGCCTTTCATCCAGATGAAAGGATGTACGAACGATCCATCCGGTGCATCGCATTGACATTTCAGTGTACAAGACGTATCGAGCCGTGTTCCGAGCGGATTTTTAATCCATTTATCGGTTGACGCTTCATTTTCAATTCGTAGTAATTAAAGATTCGATCGATCGAATTTCAATCGTAGAATACGAGTTTCTTGTAATTTGATAATCTCGAAACAGCATAGAATTAAGCCAGTTTACCCTCAATATTTTTAATCGTTGGCCAGAATAGTCTGGTAATCTGGTTCCACGGAAAATATCGCGGCCTCTAACGACGAACCGTGGTCATTAAAAGTTTTATCTTCCGCGACACCGCGGGAAGGTTTATGGGCTTTCGCGAAAGAGTAAGACGCATTAAAAGATTACCCACCTGGACGTCGCGGGAGAAATAATTATTGGTATAGATGTGTACCGCCTCGAAGATCCAGGTTACCTCGAACTCGAACACGAGCTCCACGTAATCTTCCACGAAGGTATCGCGCATCCAGGCGACCCAACCGGTGCCTGTAACGAAAAAGTATCTGTTTCGCGTCGAATTGATTTACCACGAATCCATTCCGGGCATCCTCAGTAGACAACTTCGTTAACGTGAATCGAAGTTAAAGCCTGAGCAGCGATTGATCTATTGTTTCTCTCGTTAATTGAATTGATTCCGCTCGGGGTAACTTCCGGGCGCAAGAACTCTACCCTCCGCCCATCGTTCCCCTGTCGATTCTCTGTTTTGTAAACCGTCGTTCTCGCGTAATCTACTGTCTCGTCTATTCGCAGATGCTAAGTACCGATTGGGAAAACTTCTCTACAGTTTGCAAACTTTATGCAGCTGTAATTTATAATTTTCCAAACGCATTAACTTTGAGAACGAAGAATCGTACACCAACAGGGTAGAAAAATGAATCCCAAGAAAAATGTTTGTCAATATCAATAAAAATTTTTAAGATTCCAATATCCTACCCTATACGCTTAAACACATATTGAATCACTCTTTTTTTTCGCAACCGATTCGATTTTTTCCCCTCTTCCTATCGCAGCGTCCGTTTAAAAATATCAAATATCGTTCTTCCCAGGTTTCTTTCACCCTAGAATTAATACTCCTTCGATTTCCAAGTTTCAACGATCAATCCTCTCTCCGAAAAGTGTCTCGTTGCCTGGCTTCTTGGAGAGGGTGCTCCAGGTTACTCACGAGTCATCGGAACATATCGACGCGGGCAAATGGAAGTTTGAGGGGGTAAAACGACGCGAGGTTCCCAAACCGATGACCCGTGAATGACGCACGGCGTCGTTTTCGTTGATACCGATTTCTCTCGAGCCTGAGCGTCTTCGAGATACCTTAGGTTTCGGCACTTAGCACCCCGCCTTGTATCCACCCACCGATTACCTCTTCCATCTCCCATGTCCAGCCTGTAATTATCCGCACCGACCTCCCCATCGATCAGCCGGCCTAGACCATCGGTCAACAAGTTGTCCTGCCTTTTACCGTCGTACGAGACATCGCTGAGTTCCACCGTCGGGGATTCCGGTATGGTGTAGCCCACCACGCCACCTGAAACACGGTAGGGAAGTTTCCCCAGTGACAATTGCTGCGACAATGCTTCTCTCTTTTAAAACAAACTTGAACAGACTAACTTTACGTTGTTCCTTTGCCCTCGCTTGTATACAGCGAGGAAGGAAGTTGGCGGGTACGTGGATGAAACGAGGAGACAGAGGCGGAGAAAGAATTGCTGCGTTGACAGCATTGTTTCGTTAGATAGACGGTTTACCTGGCTTCGTCGAGGGGAAAACGTTTCGAGCTAGGCTCGACGTGTTTCTTGATGTTTGGCGGCGCGTTTGTTCGCCCAAGTTTGATGGAATGAGTTTAGAAGGTTGAAGGTGATGCATTTTGCGTGGGAGAAAAAATGATAGAAAGTTTTGGAAGTAAAGTTAGCAGGTATGCGAGGTACGTTAAAGAACAACGGACAGAAGTTGGTAGTTTGTTAAAGAATAAATTGTTGCGCTTTTGGAAGAACGATGGCGGTTTCGTTTGGATTGGATAACGAGAAAGTTTCGCGATTAAAAGATAGAAAAAATAATCCGTACGGTTGGTCGTGGGTTTGATCAACCCGAATGATGTGCGCTGCGAGCGTGTCCGCAGGGTCGAGCACTCGTGGCGAGAAAATTAATAATGAACGACAAAAACATCGGCCACTTCGCTGTGTCGTGCTCGGAATCGCCTAACTACTCTCAATATTTCACGGTGCATACGTCCGTGGCCGGTGAACCGTGTCACGCGATGCGGTCGAGCGAGTTTCGGACAAGTCTTTATTGCCTGCTACGCCAAGAAAATGTTGAATCTTTGCTTTTGTTGAAAAAAAATCGCGCGGGTCAATATAGGTACGAGTAAATTGGAAGAGAGCTGTTCTACGCATAAATCGTTCGAAGGTATTTATTTGGTATGTATGTAGCAAACTATTGGTTGAATTCCCGATCTTTAATCATTTGTGAAAAGAAGGAAAGACGAGATTTTATTAGGAGATATCTAAAAGTTTCTATATGTATCCTGTCTTCTGACATCGACAAAATTAAAAAAAAGAAATTAATCTTATTATCCGCTAAACCTATTAAAATAATATTATTAAAAGTTAAGAAATCATATGAAATATTTAGAGCGCCCTGATTCTTAGCTTCAAATTAACTATTAACATCATACATTTATTATTCAATTTTAGTTCCAAATTTAACGTTCTCCTTTTACACTTCCGATCGCTCAGTAGCAATTTATTTTTCAATTTGAACACACGAATACCACAGTAATATCCTCGGGTGAATAAAATTTGTCCACCTATTTCGAGCTAACATAATTAACAAAATTAAACGCACGAAGATTGAGAGGTGCGATAAAAGCTGTCTAATAAAAATAATAATAATAAACACAGCTCTCAGTCGACAGAAGTTCTTATCAAACCCGAAATCCATTAAAGACCTCGCGTCGATGCTCTGCCAACTTCCGTGGCGTACGCATTAAAAGTATATGTGTATTCTGTGTTAACACGATGCCGTGTACACACCACCGTTACCACGACTTCGCCCTGTAATCCGGCAATCCGCTAATTTAATCTGCGCCAGCAATCCTCCTCCCGTCCGCCACACAAATTATTACGAAGTTTCATCGAGTGTCGTTAGAGCAATTTCCAGGGAAGTTGCCCTCAAAGGCGAAGAGTGCACTCGTAACAAGTTTCGAAATCAATCCGCCCATCCATCCTGCGCTTCCCCTGTGACTTGGGTCATTTTCAAAAGCCACTTTTCCCATTGAGGGTTAACGAGACGTCGGGTACGTGTTTTCTTCGACATCCTCGACAAAGTATGGTAAGTTGTTAAGAGGATTCCAGAATATTAATAAGAGAAGTGTAAACTGGTTTTTGATTCTTCTTTTTTTTTTTTTTTCTTTTGAGTCGGTACCCCAGTTTCGGGCGCAATCGTTCGTGTTCACCGACTTAGGCTACATAGGCACAGCGTTGTTTTCACCAGATATCGTGCACGGCCCCCATAAATCCGACAATTCCGCCCACCAGAGCTCGATCTCACACGCTCCGAACGCTTCTTATAGCGCGAAACCTCTCATGTCGCTTGTTATATGTTTTATTGTGTGCCTCAACCGTGGCCAAGAATCGTCTGCAACGATGGTCTGTTTTTTTGGATTCTTACAGCGATAGGGATGATTTGTACCAGGGGGTTAAATTTCTTGTCGGTAGTATGGAAGTTTTTATAGTTACTTGGTGTAACGTTTAGAACGGATCAATGAAATATTTTGTATCGTAGCAGTGGAATTGTTTGCGACACAGGATGTTGAGAACGTTGAATTTGTGAAATTACGTTTCACGCGGAGTGTTATTGATAATAATTTTATTTATAGCAGTTTCCCTATAACGAGGTTTGATACGTTAATTTTCTTTTTTTGAAGAACGATTTCTTTGTAAGTTAGGAAAAAATGATTTAATTTTTTGCTTAATTATATTTTACTCGTTTTAAATCGATAGCTATAAAAAATAGGCGGTGTCCTTCAAGAGGTTAAACAACAGTCGCATGCAGCATTCCAGCATTTTGAATAGGAACATTTATGTTTCAAGTCTCGAATAGTTTCCGTAGTAACGTCAGGGAGATGGACCGTTGTCGATCGCGCTATTCATTGATTCTATAAAAACTTACTACGTGTCTCGAATACGGTGTTAAAAGAACAATGTAGAATCGAAGGGATTTTTATGACACCGAGTTGAAAATATCGGAACGTATGTGGAAGTATTCCATATAACGTTATTCTTTAAGTTTCCGATGTATCCACCATATGTGAGTTTTACGGTTGAAGTTCATGTCACGAGCGTTCAACGCTTTTCAGTTTTCGAACTGATCCTCTCTCCGTTGTCAGATCTGCATAAAAAGTTCCCTCTGAAACTTCCTCTTTTTCGTCCATTGTGTTCAGTCGCGAGAACGAAACTGCGAGTTTGTCAGATATTATAACAAAAACAATTAACAATTGTGCGCGAAAAGTTTCACTCCGTTAACAGCTGCAGGCAGCTTGAATTAAATTAAATTATGATTAAAGGCAAACACGGACAAAGATACGCGCACAGAAAAAAGAAGAAAAAAAAAAAAGAAAAAAAAATAACAACAAAAAAGGGAAGAGAAATATGAAAGGGTGAACTGATGGAACGTTACGAAACTCCATTTTGTTTGACTTTTTACTTCGACGAATTAGAAAATAGGTTTAGAAATTTAATTTCATCGTGTGCGAATGTCGCAGTGCATAAAAGGGAACTCTGTTACACGCGAGCTTGAGCTCGGCGAAACAAATTATGCGAAATGAAACGTGGAAGGTTATACACTGGCGGCTGATTATCTTCTGTTAGATTGAAAAGTTAAAAAGAGCTCCCGGAAGAATTCTGCCCTACTTTGTGGTATTTTATTTAAAAATATACCGAAAGACTAAAAAGTATCATTTGTGGATTGCCAATGGGAAGAAACGCAAGGTTAATTCTTTATAACAAGGATGGCTATGTAGGGTCATTCGATTCTTTTTTTTTTTTTTTTAATAACGCAGTTACGAGCGTTAATAGGATCCAGCATCGCAGTTGGACTCCAACGTCGTTGGGTCGAAATACCTCGCTGTCGTCTCAGCAGTGGCTCGCCAAATTGAATGAAATTGCAATTTGGAAATTAATCGTCGGCTGTCCGGCCGGTCGCCGTAGCATTTCCACCGTACGTTCCCGTGGAATTGCAAATTTACACCGGCTACGTTTCTTCTTCGTTCCTGGGACCCTCCTTCGAGGCGGGAATTAGGTCGAGATTTGAATCTTTGATGTTTATGTTCCTGCGATTCGGGTATTCTGAGAATTTTTGCAATTTGTAGCGCCGTCACGCGAGGTATTGAATATTTTATATTTTGTGATTTAAATGTTTGAAATTTGAATATTTGAAGATTAAGTTTTTGTGATATCGTGATTGTATATTTGAAGCTTATGTATTTGAAATTTAAATTGTTTCCGATTTGAATACTTGAAATTCGAACCCTTGAAATTAAAGTTCTTGGTGTTAGGATATTTAGAACTTGAATTTCTGTGACTACAATACGTGTTTCACACCTTAATCGCTCCATTGATAGCAGTCTCGGTTACCTACGGCCGAAGTTTACGCTTGTTGTTGTACGTCGAGTCTGGATCGCGGTGTACAGCTACGTTGAATTCATTAACATCACTCACCCGTGTCCTGACAGCCTCTCAGTTCGATTCGTAGGCAAACGGTGCGCCTGTGCTCGGAGTGCGGCAAAATACGAATCTGGCTGGCGAAGATCGGCGGTACCAATCGATGAGATACCACTGTCGAGGTGTCGCTGTTCCCGGCCAGCACCTGAAACAGTTACAAGCGAAACGGCTTGCGACACTGATTCTCGAATTCAATTTTTCCATCGTGATGTCGTGATCAAGCGTTGTTTAACCAGCGTTTAACCGGTTGACGCGTTAATTAATGACCGTGTTGAAGCGGCTGTTAAATTAAAACGATCCATTAATCGTTGAACGATTTCCGACGGATAAATTACTGGTAGAGTTTAGCCGATTCTTCCTATAAAATGTATTTAATCAATGCTTGTTTCTAAGTAAATTTGTTGCCGGAACAACGTTTTCGACGATAGATTACCAGTACCATATAATTATCCAGTTAATTGCGATAATTTAACTGATTTAATTACAACGCCCGATTAATGCGTCCGCTTGGCCTCGCCTCGAGTAACAGTTTCCGCAAGTATCACACGATTAGTTTAATCCGTCGTTTCGTGAAACAGTTTTGCGTTCGATAATAATGGTCTAGAGACGGCACCGATCGTGGCCACACGATTCCCGAACACAGGAATCGTGATGCACGATCCACGCATAGTCAAATCGACGTCAATATTAATCAACTTACCCGGGAAATCTCAGCGCCAGAGACCGCGTACGTCGTTTAGACATAGATCATGATTGCATCGGTTCGAAGGTAATGCCACGGTTAATGTACCCCCCATGGACGGACCGCGTAAATTATCATCCGAATAAACCTCCATGTTGCGGTCTATGCTCGAGTTCCGTGAAATTGAATGGTACTAACAATTAATAACGATTAAATACGAACGTTCAAATTTTTTTCATCTCTCGTTTGTTCACTCGATTACTTTCTTATCATACAACGAACTCTTTTAGTATTTTTTTTACGAACAAGTAATAGACAACGATAACACTCAATTTTCCTTATTCTTTTTATTTCCTATTTATAGAGCCTACACAAAGAAGAATAATTACAATTCGCTCTGAATAACGTGACTCGCTTCGTGCACACCGATTTCTATTTCGACCGTAGAAGTGTCCGTCGAGAAGGATCGCTGAACGAGCCGCTTTACACGCCACCGGGCGATAAATTATTGTTCGTTACAAGACGCGCCTTGGAGCCGCCTATCGCGACCGAGATTACTTAATTGGACGATTCCCGTGGAATGGCTCTTAATTATTCGACGATCAGCCAAACGAAGCGTCCACTGGAAAATTTATTTGGCGAAGACAAAACCAGAAAGCCCTTTTTCTCCTTCAATTGTCCAATGTTACGAAATTGATAACGTTCAATGATAAATGAATATATCACCGTTATTATTATTATCATTATTATATTACTATTATCACGTATTTATTAAATAATACAAGATAATCTAATCTGTAATATGATCGTTACAATTTTTATTTATTCCTATAGAAAAACCGAGATTCTTTCCGGAGAAACGTTCGCTTTAACAAGAACCGCAACCAGCACCGTTTCCGGCGTACACGTACTTATCGATGGCCGCATCCTTCTTTCCTCTTTTCCGACGGTCCAATCTTTCGGAGCAGTTAGAAGCATCGCGAGAGCTCGCTCCGAGTTGAAAGAGCGCGAGAGCTCGCGAGTCCCGTGACTCGAATCGTCTTTAAATTGCCGACTCTGGTGGAATCACAATAAGGAAACCGAAACGTTCCTTGAACGGTACAGGAAGTTCATTTTTCTTTAAGAAGTAAATCGAGTCTTGCTTTTCGTATACCATCCTTCCCTCTTCTCAATAAAGGGACGTTTGAAATTGGAATTTCATTGAGAAAATTGATGTCTACAATTTCTGACCTATCTTTCTTAATCATAATTTGTACCGCATTATGTATCTTCTTTTGAATCACGAACGTCCCTAATTATATTAATACTTCTACCAATGATTGGTAACTAATCATAAATGACTGATTCTTTGAACAATACCAAAAGAAACCCCAAGCAACGCTATTATCATTACCATTCCTTTCAGAAACGTCAAAAATGACCCTCTATAAACCGTGACACGGAAGTCGACACGCGCACAAATTTTCAGCTCGCGCGACAACAGTTCTTTCTTACAAGAATGTTTGTAACCCACTAAACTCAACGGACACTGTCAATTTACGAGGCCCTTTTGTATCGTGAACAAACTACCGGCTTATCCGAGAAAGGAAAATAAAGGGCGCCAGACAGCTTGATTAGTCACGTTATTCAGGATCGTCCGACTTAACTTACTTCTTCTCTACTGTCAACACACGCGTTTAACCGTATTCACGCCGGCACACGTACCTCTTTGTTATCCCAACGCTTATATCGGCGCCACTCGGTGAACCCAGGACGTCGATATTCGAGGGTGTACTCCTCCACGTATTCCTGGCCACGGCCGTGATCGTAACGACCCTGACTCTGTACACCGGTGATCACGTGAGGTCCAGGAAGATCCACTTGCAGCCACTCACGAATTCCTCTTTCTATTTGGCTTTTCGGGCACCAGGCACCGCCTGCTGTCTCCTTGCGCAGCCTGTTTTCGCCAGAATTTGTTAGCGTTACGTGTTGGTCGTTTTGATGAATTTTAATGGGCCCTCAAGGTCGGCCACTTCGCAACCCCTTTCAATATCGTACGCTCCCCTCTAAGGGAGTTGTGCAATTGAATCGCATATTAAAATAGTTTTAATATGAATATACAGCGACCTTTTGTCAGATTGTTCAGCCAATACGTTTTTTTCAATTTCTTTATGGAAAGAAAAAAGTGTGATCGATTGAAATCTTTTCCTTTTATTTCTTTTTTTTTTTTTTTATTGAAACACTCTGTTAAGGATTTAAATTTAAAAGGTGAACCAATTTGTAAAGAAACTCTTTTAAACAGGTAATAGTATTTCGGAAGATTTTCGAAGTATCTGAGAAAAAAAAAAAAGAATCGAATAGAAAAAAAAATGCAAAACTTGGTAAATCATTCAAACGCGTTGATATTACGAATCGAAATTTGACACGCGCAGCAGTTCGCGTTGCTTCGAAAAGGGGGATCTGAAAATCAATTTTCATTTCCATCGAAAATTTGTCCTCGTTCGTCCTGTCTGCCAGAACACGGACTGAAATTGTACAATAATAATCGTACTGAAAATGTAGCCACGTCAAAATCGTGCGCGCTCAATTCACGGATCGTTTCACCGTATCATCCTGTTCACCCAACCCCTTCTTCTTTCCACCCAGTTAAAATGACCAGCGGTAATTTTTCATTCGAATTGGACAGACATAATTAATTGATATTATATTCCCGTTCGCATGGTGAACTGGCCAGACGTGGTAAACATCGAAAGACAGAGAGAGAGAGAGAGAAAGAGAGAGAAATCAAACGAGACGGAGAGAGCGAGAGCTCTAAGTGATGGTATTAAGTACTCGGTCTAAAGTTAACCACTCCGAGTTAATTAATTAAATTGCCTGACGGGGTTTTCATGACGATAAATGTTAGTCAACGTGATGAATGCCCGTGAAATATTCGCAACGGTCAAAGATATCGACGCTCAAAATTAAGAAACGTGTCTTCCTATTTGATCTCTTCCAACGAAGAATAAGTTCAACCGGATAAATCGCTACAGATTTGCTGGAGTTATTTTTAAAAGCGTTATTATTCTGTTCTATCTCTGGCCAAAAAGGAAAAAAAAATATATTATGCGACAAATACTATTTGTGATATAGGTTTCGAGATTTTTGGAAAATCGTATAAAAATTCCACGACGGTCTTACTAAAATGTAAACATACTTCAAAGTTCATAATTTATTACACGTCAGATGCGGTTTCTTTAAAAATACCCCGTACTCTAAAATTTTTTGTACCGAGAGTGTACGTTTATGAAAACAAGAAGGGTTCCTCTTCAAAAGTCGGTCACCAATTGTTAAGCCAACCTGTATGTATTAAAATGAGACACGCGAGTGCTCAATGCTTGCATATATGAATTTCTGACATCGAAGGCGTTAAATTAATAAGGAATCCGAAGAAGACCGTACGAAGATTGCGATCCGACACGGCGCGAAGTTAATGTTTCACCGACTCTTCAAGCGAGGAGCCTGTCTAGGCGTAGTTATAGTCCNAGATTTTTGGAAAATCGTATAAAAATTCCACGACGGTCTTACTAAAATGTAAACATACTTCAAAGTTCATAATTTATTACACGTCAGATGCGGTTTCTTTAAAAATACCCCGTACTCTAAAATTTTTTGTACCGAGAGTGTACGTTTATGAAAACAAGAAGGGTTCCTCTTCAAAAGTCGGTCACCTATTGTTAAGCCAACCTGTATGTATTAAAATGAGACACGCGAGTGCTCAATGCTTGCATATATGAATATATGACATCGAAGGCGTTAAATTAATAAGGAATCCGAAGAAGACCGTACGAAGATTGCGATCCGACACGGCGCGAAGTTAATGTTTCACCGACTCTTCAAGCGAGGAGCCTGTCTAGGCGTAGTTATAGTCCTCCGGCCATTACAGCATCGTTCGAACAAAGAAGAACAATTCACGGGGCCATTCGCCGGTTTCAAGAACTTCTTCGGTTCGAGGGAAGTGTACTTAAACAGCGAATCCGGGATTCAGTTCTTTCCAGCGTCTCTCTTTTCCGTCCATTCTCCTCGCCCTGCCCCTCTCCCACGTCCCTCTGTTCCTCGATTTCGCTCGTCCCGAGGCTCATCACGTTCGCTCTAAATCGACCCAATGAAACTTCGCGAAACTTTCACCACCTATCGGCCCCGGCCGTGCTTCCTACCTAATAACGAAGTTAACTTGCCAGCTGATTAGAGGATCCATCGCGCTTTTCCTGCGACCGACGACGACAATTAATTCCGCGTGTCCTCGCGCGGGATTCACCTGTTAAAATATTTATAGTAGTTTCGCAATTCGGTCGACTAAGTAGTTGGAAATGGCGATAAAATAAATACAGTTGATTCGTATTCGATAGCATGTACGATTTTCTCTTGTGTTTGGAATTGTTAAATTGGAAACTCAAACAGTTTTTTTTCTTTTTTACTTTTTTTTTAAAGAAACTTTAACCCTATTGTTCTTCTGATAATAATTTATCGAAATTTTGTACGAACATATAAAGATTCGAAAGACTTGAGTTGATCGAGATGATTTCTCAAAGTGGTTAAAATTTTTAAGGTACTTGTTTCTCTGGAAGGTTCCGGTAAAACCTTATTTAAGAACGTGAAAAATTTCAGCGAAGTTTCACGAAGTATTCATTATGGTGGAATGTTAGGTGTACCACCTTATGGATGGCAACGCCGAGTGTTCCGGCCGTCTGAGCGGTGCTCATTTACAAGGCGTTTCCAGTGTCTGACCACGACGGTGTATCACTACTGGATACTACCGTCCAGGAGTAAGTAGAAGAGGTCGGTTCCGATGAATCTTTTCGCGAAATGAACGAGTAAAATAAAATAATTGCCATGTAAACACCTTCTACGATAACAGATAAACGAATATATTTGAACAGCTACCGTGAAAAATTTTATGTATTATAAATACAGTTCCTTTCTTTTATTACCTCAATTTCATTTTCCGCGAAATCTATCGCAAAATTTTATACTCAGCACAAGAATGTTCGAGCGTATACACGAAGACAAAACCATGGCTGGTGCTCGATCACGCGAATTGCTTCTCTACTTTTCCCCAATAACAACGCAATTACCGGAGGATAATATTTTCCGGCGGAAACTGCCAATACCGCGCGTAACTTCACCCGAACGGTATTGGGCTAATCGCTTTTTTCCCCGGCAGTTTTCGCAAACGCCAGGAGAAAAAGCGGAAGCGGTGTCGCGGTGGGCTTCTATTAATTTCGCCAGGGAACTAAACATGCTGAACACGATTAAAAGTAAAGTTCACGCGAAACATCCGCGCCAGACGAGGATCGTTAAATTACAGATGCAAAGAGGAGACAGGAAGAAACGGAACGGATAACGAAGAGGAAGAAAAGCAAAGGAATAGGAAAGCAGAAGGGCAAGGAAAAAAAAAGAAAAAAAGGAAGAAAAACTGAAGGGCAGAAATGTGAAGGTAAAAGAATGAAGGGCAGAAAACTGCATCCGTGGCGGACGTTAATGCGGAAAGCGTGTCTGTCGCGGGCTGGTTTGATCCGTCCTCCCTTCGAGGCGCGTTAAAAAGGCAGCCGTGATATCATTTAAAGCGTCACGACGACGAAGGGTACGCAGACCGTCGTAAAAGTAATGCGCTCACCGGCCATTTCGTGGACCGACGTTCGTCACATACGACGAGGACGCCGTAATGGCCGAATCTGGTATGTCGCCGGACTCCATCCCCAAGGATTGATTGCACGATCCTGAAACACATCGTTTAACTTTATTATTATACGTATGGAACTACGTTCATTATTTCTCTATTTGCTAAATCGTGACTGTGGCAATTCACGGTTCTCCTTCCGTTTACTCGAGAAATCACCGCACACAATGGTCCGACGACGTATCGAACGAGCGTTTCCGGTGTCGAAACGTGTCTCTCGGTCACGTTCCGTGATTCCACTGTAAAATGCCGACCAATCGTGTCCGGAAATGTAAACTGAAAGGTTAACAAGGCTCGCGATTAAGCGGGGCTTTTAATCCATCGACGGTTTATGATTCTTCGTGGATCGAAGTTATATCGCTGAAAATATTTCAAACAATAATACGTAGGTGGGAAGATAAATGTTGTATCGATATTTGGTATTGTGCATTTTTATGAATATTTTCTTGCTGCTATTTCTTGAAAAAAATTCAACATAAAGTTGTACACATCCAATAGAATACTTCGTATCTTAAAATTATTTTCCATTTAATGTTTTACTTTCGTTAAAATTTAATTATTAGTTCATTTAACAAGAAAGATTCCGTATTGAAAGCGAATTTTGATTCTATTGTGTTTCGTGATTCGATTTTTTCAGATTTTCCATCCCTGGAGCAACGAAGAATCACGATCGTAATATCAATTACGAAGACGCCGCTATCGTTGTTCTTAAGATTGATGGATAAGTGACGAACGGTTCTCCACGTGGTAGTGTTCAATCACTACACACTTATTAGCCCGCTGCTCCGTTTAGGTTTCAATTTGACCCAAGTTTACCGCCATTCGAGTGTAATCTTTCCATTAAAGTTTTCGTCGGACGATAAAAGTACGCGCGATCCAAGCAAGTCCGACGTGAGACAATCGGGATCCAGCACGAAGGATTAATCGGTGCGAATAAATTTGCATTATCGAGATGAGGATCGACGGTTCGATTACTTCATGCGGAAGACGCATTTTCAATCTCCCGCAGATTAAGCAGAAAATTTTGTGCAGAAAAGGTTTCATTTAGAGTGTTAGATGGTGAAAAATACGTGAAGGGTGATTTTTGCAAATTTAGAAACGTGAAGATGAAAAGAAAGAATTAAAAAGTAAAAAAAAACGAAAAGAAATGAAAAAAAATGAAAAATTATTACTACAATAAATTTAATACTTCTCAGAATGAAATAATATTATTTATTCAATTTACTGATCGATAAATATTAAATGAAAGGTTAATGATATTTGAACTTCCAGTGTTCCGACTAAAACGATGAAAGCAAATATTTTTCGTTATTAAGATTCCTGTTTTGAGAAAACATTTATTCCGAAGTTTCCTATTTATTAACAACAGGTTTTCCTAAATCAAGCAGAATAGATTGGTCTTACGTCGTTCTTATTGGCTTCAGCAGCCATACGATCGAGAGTACGCTTCTGCTCGATTAAATCTTTTCCCTCTTTTCCCTTTCATCAACCCTCTTACGGAAATCCTTTCGAGTAAGCCATCGTGGCAGGTTAAATCGAGCCAGCGAACTTCTTTTTTGTGGAAATAAAGCAAAGAATTCCACCAATAAACATGGCGTTTATCGTTAACCCGGAAGAACCGACACAAGCGAAAATCTTTTTTTTTTAACAAATACAAATATTTGAAAAGCACAAACAAACAAAAATTCCGAAGTACCCGTAAAAAAACTAATTCGCCTACTAACTTCTTTTTTGCATAAAAATAACGTGTAATAAATAACTTTACCAATATAAACTACCAATTTCCAATGAGCCAACTTTTCAATACTTCCTCTGCAAAATTAAACAACGTTTAAAAGGAAAGTTATATTTTGCTCGCAGAAAAATAGACGTTAAGAAACGCACAACTTCCAGTGGAACACGACTTCCTCTTCTTTTTAAACGTTCGTTGAACATGGTTGCCCGAACCGCCAAACAAATCTGTCGTAATTCAAGGAAAATGCTCGCCGCTTACCGGAAGTTATAAAAAGTTTCAATGAAACGCTCGGTCCTGGCGTTTGTGCCGAGCTAGAGTCTTCAATAGCATTCATGCATCGTCGGCGTATCAACGTCGCGCATCGTTTGCCGTGCACGTGCACGCATTCAATGTAAGTACCGATGCCAGGAGCATCCTTCATGATCCGCGTACTTCTTTCACCGCGCTCGACGATTTTAAAGCGGCGACGAGCGTCGTCAACTCCGTGGTATGAGATTCTGCGACTGCGACATATGCGCAGTTTTGTGCGTTTCGTGGCCACGGTTACAAAGGAACCGTCGGAAATTTAGTATTATATATTATGCTTTCTTTCGTGGTAGCCATTTTAGTCGTGGCATCAACGGAGAAACAAAAATTTGTCGACGGCATAGGCAATTGGTGGAGTGATAAAAAAAAATTGGAGTACGAAGATCGGTGTTGAAATTTTTAATGCAACAATTTGGTAGATTGATTTTATTTGTATTATTTTAGGGAAGAATAGGACGGTAGGCTGATATCGTGGGAAGGTAGCAAGCTAATAGAGTTGTTGTATAAATTGCATTATTCTGAAATTGTAGTTGGATGGTATAATATACAAGCATGCCTGACCAAAGGCAGGTCACATTCTACTGTCGATTCGCGTGTCAGTCACGTCGAACGCTTCTGATTGCTATTACAGATATTAAATTGGTCGGTTTGTTTACCGGGACTCCCAATTCACCGTGTTCGTTACATCAACCAAATTGAACTCTCTCGACAATCCCTAATACAATATTAGGTCAAAACAATCCAACGAAATATCTACAATACCAATATATTCGGAATAATAATTTCCTATCAACATTGAAAATAATTTCGTTCCAAGTTAACTTTAGCCTCGACTTATAAATAATTCTAAACCTCGCACCTGCTGTTCCTTTCAGAAACGAAGCAGCGATCGAACGAAAGAAAAGTACAGATTTCCTTCTCGACAACGTGGTATCGTTACTTCGATCAGAGAACAGGTAGTTGTCGAGGCTAGTTGCAGGTGGTGTGCACCCTCTGCACCTATCTCCAGAGACAGGTCGTTTCACCTCGGAGACAGATGCAAATTACATAGGCGTTTGAACTTTCAAACGCATTCTCTAAGCTGTTTCACCCTCTGGCCCTCGCTTCTGTCTTCGTGTTTCGTTCGATCTCTGCCAGCTGGTGAAAGCGGAACCAGGGGTAGTTGGGGGTACGGGGATGTTCGAGTCACAAGCGACATAAAATAACGCAAGCCTCGGGGGGACGTGGCTACGTTCTCGATGTTCGTTCGTGTTCGTTTCGCGTCGATTCCTCTGTACACGCCTCCACCGGGGTTTCCACACGCAGAAACGAACAAGGGAGAGAGAGAGAGAGTGAACGAGCAAGCGAGAGTATTTGAACAGAAGGGGATAGGGGATGAAAGGGAAGAAAGAGGAGAAAGAGGTGGATGGTGCGAGCACGCGACAATCGCGTGCTCGTGGCCCCCGTGCTTTAAAATGTCGAGCGCTTTTGTATACCGGGAAAATTTGCTCCTACGTTCGGGCAAATTGTGCAAAAGGGAGCACCTTTTTTCCATCTCATCTCTTTCTTCTATGTCTCTTCGTCCTTGTCTCTGTTCGTCTCTTTTTCACGCCCAAGTCTTCCTTCTCCTCCATGCTATTTTCTCTGTCGCCCTATAAGTTCGTTCTCCACTGTGATGCTCTTGGTTCCACTCCCGTTGCTTTTTCATGGAGTTCCGCGCTTCTGTTTCTCCCTCGCTCTGCCCCGTGCACAGGCGTGCTTCTTGAAAGAGAGGACACGGGTGAGCACCTTCCGGCAATTTATTTTCTGTACTGAATTAGAGCGCTCTCAAAGTGCCTTTCTCTGGTCACGAGCAAGCGGAAATGTAGTCGCTACGCGGTCTGCGATTCGTCGCTAATTTACGGTGCATTATGTCCGCGATGTAATTTGTTAGAATTATCTATTATGTGTGAGTGTATGTGTGTTACGTTCTCGTTTAAGTGGCCACCGGTTTCACGGAATTTCTCCCTACTCGTGAAACTTAATTGCAAGAACGAGAAAAAATAGGGAACGGGTCGGTGGTCGAGAGAAATGAATCGAGTTTCTGGGAGAAGCGACACGATTGACATTGCTTTAAATTGTTCTACGAGTGTCCTATGAGTTTTTTTTCCTTCTTCTTCTTTCACCGAGCCGTGATGCATGCGTTGCTGGCCCTGACTGGCTCGGTCCTCCCGAAATGCAATTTCTCTTGTCCAACGGTTAAGCTTTGTGAAAATGAGGACACCGTTAAGCACCTTGGAATGATTTACCTCTCTTCGGATTATAGCGTTCCTATGTTCCCTTTGCAAGAGACTCGACTGTGTGTGCTTTCACGTGTACCCGGTAGTTGTGTAAAAAATTTATGTCCCTTTATGGGAAGTACATTTGTAACCGCTATTCGTCATCCGCCGATTTTTGCCGATTCAGATAAATCAGGGACAAGCTCAACTGCCGTAACACCAACTTCTTTTAGACTTTTGCCCGGTGTAAATCAACTTCCCAAATTATATCGATAGTTTTCTTGTACTTTTGTAATTTCTACGATCTTCGCGAAGAACGAGTAACCTCAATAAATGTATTCATGCATTCCTAGTTATTTTAAATGCATCCGTTACATTTCGTATTATAAGTATATTATCATTTTCATATTTACAGGAATCAATGCAAATTAATTTGCCAATTTAATAATTTAATTTAATCCTGAACCTTCTGACGAAAAATGTTTCTTACCATAAAACTACCTAGTTAACCACCTAGTTAACACAATTCACAACTCCCTAGAACATATACGTATCACACAGATACCTTTACTCCTCCAACACATTTAAGTTTTCGAGACACCGGTTCAAGGATCAAATCGATCTATCCAATTTCTCATTGAGTCGTTCGAAAAGCTTCGAGTATCGTTTTCTAGATTTCACACCATTCCTTCTAATTCAGTTCGAAAGCTCCGGAATGCCGCACGTCTCGCACGTCCGCGACACCGCTTCTAAGTAACAGTTCTAGTGCTATTGTTCAGATAGGGAGAATCCCGGCGCGAGGTTCGCGGTGCGAGAGACGTTTCCTGGATTCATTGCGACGCATTCCACGTCGAACTATTCGTCTTGTGAACTGGCGTGCAATTTGGCGCCGCGTAGAGTGCGACAGCCGGAAATCCGGACGCCACGGTCACAGCTGGATCTGCACGCGTGTCGGTTTCCCTTTGTGCACGCGATTCGAGTTTGTTCCGCTGGATGGGTTTACTAACCCATATCGACAAGAAGAAGGTCCAATAAACTTGATGGCTGTGGTAGTTCCGAGTGCATAAGGAACTGGTGTAACAACTCATTGTGCATACACGTCACGCTTCTCTGAATTGTGAACGGCCATCGTTGTTCCATCAGGTCGAAACGTACCTTGTAAACATTGCATTCGGAAGGATTCTGGGTCTAAGTGGTCGGAATGGAAGAGGCATGCCTCTTCTCACACGTATATTTGACTTCACTACTCGCCGATAATTGCATGTACTAATCAGATCGCGCGACGACAAGCGAGATGAGCGAAACACTCGTTGTCTCTGTGCAAGTGAAATCTTTTCAGCTTCCTACAGTAGATCTTTCACGAGTCGAAACACGTTGGCATCGTTAGCCAGCATGTTTGAAACGGCGATGCTCGAATATTTTTTTACCTTTGCGTTGGATCAAAGGATCGACACGCGTTAACTTCGCCTCATTCTTTTGAAACTTCTATCATCTGCTCGAGGATTCGCCAGTTCTCTTTCTTGGTCTCACGTTTTTTCTTTTTTTTTCTTCTTCTGTGAAACGAGCTTTCGCGTGAGCTATCTTTAACGTCCAGGTTGATGAATTGTTGCGACACGTTTCAACAGGAATGACCTCGATCTCAAAGGATACTTTATTTATATAACGAGTGTGCGATTTTTTGGTACTTTGCGTTTGGTCTGATTGTTTTTTATATCGTTTAATTTGAGACGGTTTCGATGATGCAGACGTGTAGTTTGTTCAGAGTGTTGGGAACGGGCAGAGAAACCGTAGACTTGGTTGTTTAATTAGATGTCAATTTAGACGTCGAGCTGCCGAGAGAGGTTCAGAAAGATCCCGGTCAAAGCAAAAGGAGCATTCAGAGTTTGCGCTATGGGTATTAACTGCGTGGCTCAAATAGATGCATGCTACAGATTCATTGATTGAGTGCACGTTAATTCTAGTCCTGACCGATGGAAGTAACGTATACGAATCTTTTGCTCCGGGTACATACATAAACTTTGACCAGATATCTGATTACGTACCTTTATGACATCCAACTATAAACGATAAATCTAAAATTCGGTGGACAAGTAACAACCTTGTCACTGTATTGTAATTACGTTGCACCATGTTCTGTGACTCGTAAATCATCAGTGGTGAAAAATAAAATTGTCAGGAATTCTGCATAAGTGCTATTTTGTTCCTAATTAAATATCCTAACGCAATTTTGTTTTTACTTCAATTTAAAATACAGTTAGAACGTTTATTTTTCTTTCGATTTAGGTCATGTTGATCTATCACAAAATTTTAATATGTTCTATGCAAAGAAGAAAAATAAAAAAAAAAAAATAACGAGATAAAACCGGGCAATAGAACGGTCGACGAAAATTACGTGGACGTTCGAATTTCAAAGAAGCAGCGAAGAGTGAAGATGGAGCGAAGGGGTCGAACTTTTTTCTACACGACACGATGTTTAAAATCACAATTCCACCTCATACTCGACAAGTTCTCCAAGAAAATTGCATTCGACGAATGCCTCCATTCTGTTCCGCCGCCGACGATCCAATGCGATTTCACCCCTTCTACCGCTGCTACTTTTCCCTCTAAAAGAAGTTTATCGAGGCGACTATTCCCGCGCATTGGCCGTGCGCGCGTGTGCACACGCTTAAGGCTGCATTTTCTTAAAACTTCTCTAATATTTCCGGCGGGCCTCCTCCCTGCACCTCGTTAAAGTCTTTTTCCATCGGCGCGACGACTCGTTTCCTCGTTGCGTATGTTGACGAAACACTTGGCCTGCGGAACGTCATTAAAAGTTTTCATATACACTTCCTGATACATATGTACGTCTATATAGATATGTACGAATAGCAGGAGAGGGAATCAGAAAAATGGGCAACTCGTTTTCGCGCTGAAGAGTTTCCTTTAAACGTTTCTTCTCTCCTTTCCTTTTCGGGCACCAGCAAAGCGACATTGATGATAAAAAAGAAAGGTCGAAGATATAGATATCTCGATAATGTCTGTTTCATTGATCTGTGCGAGTCAGTCTTGTTAGAAATCTTCAAAGATTAAGCGTCTCTTCCGTCATTTTAATTTAATTCAAACTTCAGATCCTATCGAAAGTTGGTTGTAGTATCTCAATTGATAAATTTCCATCATTGTGGATAGCGTTAAGATCGTTAATTATACAAACGAACGCAAGTTTGGCAACAATTACAAGCAACTAATAATGAGCCGCGCTTCTCGAAAGGTGATACAACAGTGATCCAACAAAATAGCCAACAAGATTCTCAAAATTCGATTCATGTCTGAACTTCAGCGAACCGAACGTCTCTTTCCTTGGCAAACATCTCAGCTGCAAGAACTCTCTCTGGGGAGTATTAGCAGCCGTGTGCATCGTGTTGTTCGGTCCACTCCGGTAAGCGTTACTAATGAATGAAAATCCGGATTGGAAACTTTCCTGTCACCCGTGCCACTCTCTTCCGAGAAATCGGCTTTGTCCGTTTCTCAGCTACGAGAAGTCGCATCAGACGACCGCTTGGTCCTCCTGTTTTTGCTTCTCGATTCCATCCATTTCTTCCCCTTCCAAACAAGAGCGCTTGCCTTTTTATAGTCTCGAAAAAAAAAGTTGTCGCAGACGATACGCGTATATTTTTTTCGGGTTTCGCATTGAATTTTCACGCTGTCTGTGTTTCACTTTTCTACCTTTCGCCTCCACCCTTCGCCGTGGCTTTTTATTTCGTTTGCTTATATCGGTTTCTATCCCTTTGAAGCGATGGGAACGTCGTCACGTGTCCCGGCTATAATCCAGCTCGAACCGAACTCGAACGGGACTGCAGGGATGACCCAAGGGTCGTGGCCAATGGCGTAGCAACGATTCCCCGAACCGCACTTGACCATTCTTTTATTTTCACGAATACTCGGATCCCCGATTCGCTAAAACCGGGCACGGTGGGATTGTCCGTTGGACAATGTGAAGAAGATTTTCTACATTTTAGTTGCATCCATGCATCTGCACCGGGACCGTACGTTCCCATGCTGGAATTATTCAGACATTGTTCAAGTAAATTTGTTGTAAAATTGGTGGACACGTGGGGACTGTGAACGTGATTTTCCATTGCGAGAGTATTCGTGGATTTGTAATTGCAGCCGATGGAAATTTTTGATACGCAAAAGGTGTGGAAATTTGTTTTGATATAAGTTTCGTTTTTGTTATAGGATATATAGAAAGAATATCGTGCAAAAGTGACAGTGAATAGAAACAGCGTTCACCGGTGTACGAGTATTAACGCTCAACAAGTCGAGGAACCATAAAACGTATCGAATGTTTCACTCGTTCGAAGTCCAAACAATTCTAATGGTCCGCTGCTATGTTTCTTTCCACAGTTCTAAGGTCGTTCTTTACCAAGTTCTAAGATCAACTGTTAGCGAGCTCCGAGTTGCTCGGTCGTCGGGCGCTAGAGACTTTTAAATTGTTCTAATTTCTACTTTCCAGCGTAACTTTTAACGCAAAGTGAAATGCCCCGTCTAGAATTCTTCCGTACGATTGCAGACGTAAATGGCGAACTTCTAGGTAGCAATAAAAACTTCGCGCAATTTCTTAAAAAGGAAAAAAAAAAACAAACTTAAACATTCTACGATTAACCGCTGTTAACGCTTCGATCAGACAACGAGATTAAAACTTGAGACATAACTAGATCTGCTAGATTTAAATTCACATTTTCTTCAAATCTCTGCACCGTCTCTGTTCTTTCATTTGCATCCGACGCAAAGTTCGTTCATCTTCATACCATCGTAAACCTGATTCACATCCTGACCGGTTACCCCATCACAGCACATCCTATTCGACTTCCGTTCGAAGCATTCGTGCCTCGTATCGAGCCGGCCTATTTTCTCTACACGTCGTGACAATATCTGACGATGGCACTCGGAAATGCACGCGAAAGAAGTCGCGCAGGATCTCGGACAGCCATGAAGGGGGCTCTCCTTTAAACGAGGCATCGACCGTTCGTTCGGAGACGTTAACGCGCGAGCACGATGCCGAGGAGGATGACGAGAACGCGAGCTCGTTTCCGTCTTTCATGTAACGCGACTGGCAATTCGACGAGGAGACAAGCAACCAGGCACGGCGTGGCACCGGCGTGGCCCACGTTCGAGCAACTTTTCCAAGACGAAAACGCATACGTATGGAGATACGGTTCATGCATATGTATATTCGTGTGATTTCGCGCTTTGCTGGCATGGGACACACGTATACAGACGAAAGAAACATCACGCTAGCTGGTCGTATTTTACCCGGTGAATGGATGTGTCTGGTTTGTGTACGTGAATTTCTTAGGTTCTATCGACTGCTGATATTTGGTGGGACATCGATGAATACGATACCGAATACCACGTGTATCTGTGCGGATCGTACGGTATCTGTAGGTTTCAGGGATTTTTATTATACTTTTTATACGACCGTTCATCGATTTCCTTTCATATCTCGTCGCGTGCCTCTTTAAACGTTTCCTTTACACGGGCGTACGTTACACGCGTGGAAATATGTCACGAATTCCTTTATGGATTGTACCCATGTAGAGTGCTGTACTAATTTTCTTATCAATTTGAAATTAATGCTGTTCCTTTACTTTGATAGATTTATAACTGAGAAATTTTCTGAGGTAAGAGAGTTTTGAATTTTGAATTTTTCTCTTCCCAATTGTTGTATTCCTTGGAATGCGTAGTGATTCCGAACTGTTCACTGTAGTTATATCGTCATGGAAACATCGTCGATTTAGAAGCATCGATGAATTTTCCGATCGAATAAGGAAGTTGTACGAATTTTTTTCATTTAAAAATGCAGGTTTTTCTTTCCATTAAAAGAAGATATTTCGTTATGAATTAATATTAAATATTACTGCTTAAATATCGAAATTTAAGGAAATCATAGAAATTTAACGAGAGTTTTAATTATTCTTGAAAAAAAAGGAGACTTCGTATAATTTCTTCAATGGTATTAATTCCCTGCCACTAATTCATTCGTCGATAATTATCATCGAATTGTTCCAGCTACGAGGTATCTTATTTTATCAGTCTCGTTGCGTCGCGGCAATTGGTCGACATAGAGAGATTCATTTATAAATTAATCAGCGATCACTCGATCGTTCCGATTGCCACCTTCCGGAATTATTTCTCCCAACAAGTCGGCAATCAATCGATTTCAGGTCGCGCCTCGCAGACCTAATTAGCGATTCAACGATATGCAACAGGAACGTGGAAACTTGGGGTTTCGAATTAACAATCAACCGTTTTCATTATTATTTACGAGACTGGGTCAGCCTCGACGACCAGAGGATTTTGCGGCTACGAAGTTCAGCTCGAGGACCCTTGGAGATCCATTTCACGAGGGATTCAGTACCTTAGAAATTGGTTTATTGCCTGACGATCTCGTAAATTCAGTCAAGGATCACTTTACTTTTGTACTTGTTGCAAATTGATCTCTATGGACGATTTAAAAAATTCCTTTATACTTTTTATGCCGATCCCATTAAGTTATATTGTCTGTTTATATAGTAGAAACAATCATACTTGTCAAGTAATTAAATCTTGCTTCTAAAATGTACTTACGAAACAAAAATTCTTAAAAATTAGAGACTATAATACAAATGGATATAATTAACATTTTACAAGTATTTTTCTCTATTTCTATACATCAAATAGACCAATACGAATCAACTACATCGTATACATAAATTCACGTACTTTAATAATATAATAAAAAAGCAGAATTTATTATCAACTCAGATTTACTTGCTCACCAACAATCTGTTTATCAATCAATCATTACGCAACGTGCTTTCGTAACTAATTAACCACTTTCGATCCTTTGAAGGAGAGTAAAGAAAGGAATCATTAGCCCAACCAAATACGAAACGAATAGGTCTTTAGATGTTCCCTACAAACTCAAACTTTCCTACAAGTCTGCCTTCTTCGACCTCGCTTCTGCGACTTTCAAATTCGAAGAAAGCTCCGGTCAGGTTGGGTTTTCGATGGAGTTGCGTACAGAGGGAAAGAGAAAGAGAGCCGTTTAATAAGAGCCAGGACGTTGGGCCGCGTAATTGTTCCCGGCCACTTTGCCGGAATATTAAAACCGGTAGTCCCCGGGAGTGACTTCTGAAGCGTCCATCGTGACGGCGTGTTTATTGTAACGAGCGAGTACGGAGGAGCCGTCGTAAAGTTAAAGAGCAGAGAGAGCGCGGCTCTCTATTACACGGGGGAGGTCTGGTACAATGGAATTCCAGCCGCGGTCTTGGCGAAGCAATTTCGAAGCAGTTTTCGCCGGGGCAGTTAAATTTAAACAGGCCGCGGGTCTATTTTACGTGGGGTTATTAACGTTATTCGCGGTTAATTCCGCGCTCTTTCATAGAAAATGAATACTACGCGAATGCGCCACGCATACACACGCGGAGGAAATAACACGGACACAATTGCATCGTTCAACGTCAGCGTGGTTGATGGAAAATCACGAACGAAAGAGCATCGAGGGAGTTGAAAATTTATTATCATCGAGTTAACGAACGAGGTTCAACAGGCTTAAATATGTTATCATCGGTTATAATGGCGGACGAATATTTACCGCGTGTCTGAGCTTTAAACAACGTTGCTTAAAGCTGTTTTGTGGCGTTTAATTCCTATCTTTGAACGATTAGAGGCAACCCTATTTCGAGGAGATCATTGCTGGACACTGTTCCCGGGAACAATTTATGAACCCGATTTTATGCAATGATACGGAAAGAAACGAACGCTGCGTGATTAATCTGGTACGTGGAATTTTTTTTTACAACGGATACGCGCACAGAGGAACGAATGTAGGGCGGTTTAAACAATGCACATGGCAGGGGTGGTTTTCGCAACTATACTAATAAGTTTAGAGCCGTATGTTTCGTAGAATAGTTCGATACAGCCGTAAATTGATTCCTTTTTTATTTTTATATTTATCTCTTCACCCTCTCGATCAATAATGCAAAAGGTTTAGCTACTGAAATAACTTCGCAGACTAAACATTCAGTTGTCGCCAATGTTCTCTTTTACGAACGAACGTGCATGCACACCTCGTTCTATCTACACGCACCGAACAATTCGATCGGTGCTTTTGCTCCAACAAAAAAGTTTGTAGTGCCACGAGCATGAAAGGATCTGCCGTGTAAACGTCAAAGAACGGTATACTTTATTCCAGCTCGCCTAGGCTTATTTTTTTCTTTCTACTCTTTCTCCGCAGTGTTGCGCTAGTCCTAGGGGTTAATTCCAGAAAAACTCGTAACAAGGCGCGACATGGGTAAACAGGAGATTACGAATCGCTGGGCAAACGTTGCAAATTCGATTGGCGAGAAGGTTCCCGCGGAATTGGGCCACGCTTCGTAGCGCGACTCGGCAAACAGAAATCTTTCCAACGGACCAAGCGAAAACGTTTTTCCGCTTTATGAATCCCGTGGACGTCGCGTTAGACCTTCGCCGATCGATGGAAGGTACCATTAAACAGCATTCGAAAACCAGAAACGATTTTGCTAATACACACGTGAGCCCAGTCGATGCAACGAAAATTAGTATCAAAGGAAGAACCAGAAACGAGAAAACCAACGAAAGTAAATACGAAAGTAAATACGAAAGTAAATAAATAGAATACGATCAATTAAAATCATACAATTGCGACCGATGTTTCCTCTTGTTCGTCACGACGAGGCCTCATTCTGCAGTTTGCTTATTCCGCCGCGTGTACACGACTCTCTACTCGTCGAACATCGGCCAATCTCACGCACTGTTTTCCCTGTACGCGTCGGATACAAGCGTGAATTTACACAGCTCGTGTACCCTCGCATCGTAAATCGTCAAGTCGCGGAGAGAGTAAACGGATCAACAACCAGTGGGTCACGCGGTGAAAACTGGGACACCGAGCCGTTTCGCGTTATTGTTGCCCAGACGAATTTTTTAAAAGCCTCTTCGACCAGTCATCGGTCTCTGAAAGCCGCACGAGGGTCACCATTAAATCCATTTCGTCCAGCGGGGGCTGCTGGAATTTTTTAGGTCCTTTACACTGAATTTTACCATTTTCTCTTTTCTTCCTATCGGCTTTTTTTCTATCTTTTCTGTTTTTTTTTTTTTATCCTTTTTGACGCTTCACGAGAGCACGATTCTCTTTTTCCTTTTTTTCTCACTCTTTCACCCGTGAAACGTTCGAAGGACGACGACCTGATTTCACGAGCTAATGGATGCGATGACGACGCGAGTCGCGTGGACGAATCTAGAGCCGTTTGAAAGGATCGTATTAACTCTCGAACGAGACGCGTTAGTCGAATCGAGGATATTTAGCTAAAATGAGGGGTTTTTAGCGCCAGCAGAGGAGTTACGATGAATCTTTCACACCGGGATTATAGAATATTCTCTGTGCCGTAATGCTGATACGGTTTCCAGAGATTTCACATCTAATGGCTTCCTGCTATTTAGAAAGGACTCGTACGTGTAATTTCTGTTCCTTTGACTGAAAAATTGACCGTGTGTCGGTGGATTAAAGTGAAAACGACTAGATTCTAACGATCTCATTTAATTCATGTTATAGAAGCTGTTTCGTAATATGGGTTCCACGTGTTATGAAATACTCTGTATAATTCCTTAGAACTGCTTCGAATTATTTCAGAAACGTGCAAAATTTGAGATTTCAGTTTGATGCGAATGGAACCAGGCTTATGGTACGTCTGTCGTTTCTCGAGAATGCTCAAGAAACGTATATTCCGTCTCTTTAGCATTGTAACTGCCGCAGAATTAGCTTCGTGGTAACCCGTGTTATCCCACAAAGCCGGAACGTTAAGAAAGTTTAGCGTAAAAGAGCTGAAACGAGGCGAGACGTTTCTTTAATGAGCATTCAGGTCGAGCTTGCGAACCCAAAAATCCCTCCGTGCTCGTTGCTTAACCCCGTGCTCCGTCCCGTATATTGTTTTAAAAATACAACGACCGTCTAGGTGAGTTTTGATCAAAAGTGGTTCAATTGATATTAATATTCTTGACTCTTCAAATATTTCCTGTATTCCTAAAAATTGCAATCGTATCGAGTGTAACCCTTCTATGATCTTAGACGTTTATTAGATCCAATCGTGCTCCAATTTCTTTAAAAATATTCAAGTAAATTAAATTTACATTTCTATTATACGCTACCACTTTAACAGCAAAGATTCGTTTTTCGATAATGAAAGGAAGCTAAATAAATCCCGCTTCATAACATTTTAATGACTGTCAAACAGTATTCCATCTGAGCAAAGATACTACATAAAACATACAGAAAATTCAAATACGATCCACCTCGTATACTTTTCATGCTCCGTTATTAATCTTGGAAGCGATGTCGAGACAATTCTTATCGTTCCGAAGCCACCGCATCATAGAGCAAATTTTTATTCAGACAGGGGTGTGTCAGGATGCGTCGTAAATTAATTCTAAGCGATATCTTTTCAAACTCTTCCAAACACCTGGCTGATTCACCAGTGCATTATGCCCAAGCACGCACGCGACGTTTTTTTCTTCCCCTTTTTTTTTTTAGGGCGGCCGGTGAAATATTCTCAAATATATCGGTCGGGAAAGAGCAGCGAGAATTTTTTACTCTCACATCTGCACCGTACTTTCCCCCATAGACACTCGTACCTCGGTTAAATCTTGAGAAAATCCCTCCAATCTGAGTATCAGCAGTTCCGTTAGGCATAGCGCATAAACCTTGTGGCAAACAGTCTGAGCCTGGCGTGCGAGTGGACCGTAAAAAAAAATCGTTCGCCATTTTATTTTAAGTGTACACGCGTTCATCCGTTCCGTTTCGTGTTCAGATTAATACTCCCTTTTCTGTTGTTTCCTACTCCTTCAGGGTAACCTTGCAATTTTATTTCCTCTCATTTTAAGCAAGTCACACGGAAAATAATAATTATCCTTACAAAACGTTTGATCGTGTTATCGGTGAAATACGAACTTTATCGGTTGCACAACGAAACGTGTAAAAAACACGTGAAAAGTTTGACGATCTAATAAATTTCGGTATTCGTGAATAACCGAGAAAATATTTCAATACGTGTACGCGGAATAAATGAATCCGGGAAAAAAAGAAAGAAAAAAAAAATCGGTAGTACGAAAAACTTATTGTTGGTTACATTTCCAGTTCTGAAAAATTTCGCCTGGTGTATTCCCCGATAAAAAAATCTCTCTAAAAAAGAACCGTATGTTTGTGTAAAAGCGTATAGTTTTGAGTTTCATAAATAAGTTCACGGATTTATGTTGACGAATTTGAAAAAAAAGAAAAAATCAGGAATACTTGTGAATATACTCGAACGTTGTAGTGTCAGGAGGATGTCCGAAGAAAATTAACGCGAAGCGTATTCTGGCCATCGATGAACGTTACAGAAGTCACCGTTCAACGTTTCGTCTCATTATCGTCGACCGAGACGAATATTATGTCCTTAATAAAGCCGTAACGCGATACGGAAACAGTTACCTTGTCTCCTGCCGTTTTTAGCGACCGGTATCGCTTTCAATATTCCAACAGTCGTCAGACAGGAAGACACGCGGTGACATTGAAAGCACTGTCATCAGTGGAGTGACAGACTTCAGACACTTTAATTAGAACCGCGTAGCTGCAGGTGAAATCAGTAGTCAGGATAATAATGGTTGGTGAGGGAGGACACGCCGGTCTGACGACTACTAGGCATCAGCGCGTTGATTACGAAGTTGGAAGCAACGGGTGAACAAAGTGACAGGAAACGCCATTCTGGACTGGCTTCTGAATGTAAAAGCTTCGATCGATAATATCGGGTTTAAATTTTCTTGTTTTTCCCCTTTCTTGCTTTTTAAGAAGGGGAACAGAGAGCGTCGTAACGAGGGGGTGAATGATTCCGATGTCAGCTTTTGGGTAAAAGATGTAAAGGGTCGGGAGAGTATCGAATGATTTCTGATTAGTAGAGATGGCAAAAAATTTAGCGATGCAAGACAGATAGAATATTAGTATTGGTTATACGATAAATTCCGAAGGTTCCTTTTTCTTTGAAAAGTTTCAAATTTTCCTATTGTGTTCAGTTACATGTTCTCCAAGCGTGTTTCTTTGTTTGTATAGCTCTTCTACTTTGAACGTTGCTACAATAAGATTTTCCTGGCTTTGTTTTTATACAAGCTTTAAAATGCGCGAAAGAATTTTGTATATTTGCTAAAAACACCGTCATAATTGTGACACAATTAGGGTGAGTTTCTTCTTTTTCGTACAGTAAAAACACTCTGAGTCTTTTCCGTATTCTCTCTCAATTTTACGAGACATGTCACGATACGACGACGTGAATTTATCATACTATTCCACGTTTCCTTCCATCATTCTTTTATCTTCGGCAAACAGAATGTACGATTCCAACCCAGTTGCTCGACTATCTAGGTATAACGAAGTTCAATCCGTTCGAGCGAATTCTTAAATGTAAACGGTGATTAACGTTACTCTCTTCATTCAAGGACCTCGAGATTTTCCCCAAGCAACTCGTCAAAGGTACGACTATCGGATCCTCGTTCTCGCAGAACTTTCCATCTCTCTGCGTATCTCATGGTTGGTTCATTGTTTACACTATGACAGGCTGGTGTACCTAGATGACAGCACGTACACGTGACATCGTATGCATCGCGGCTCGATATACACACGGCACTGAAGATGAATATTCCGGAGGAGCAGCAGGCGAAAGAAGAGGGTATGATATGACGAGGCTTGACGCGCTTTTCACGAGCCAATAAGAACAGAGACGGGAGCATAATGGAATGCTGGAAGAGAATTTTTCTTTTCTATCCATTTACTCCGCGGAATATTTGATGTACCTTCTAAACGTTGCTTCTAAATTTTAACTCCTTTATAGTGGCGTAGAGCACAGTGACGGGAAACACGAAAGGTGAGTTAAAAAGTAGTTACTTTTCTGTTATTAAAATTTTATACAATTCTGTTGCCAGATATAAATAACATGTAATAAATTTTAATAATTGTGTTACGCATAATGTATATAATTTTAGATACGAAATTGACCGTATTTATTTTATTATAAAAAGAATTATTGAAGAAGAAAAAGAACCATCGTTAGAAGCACGAATTAGTCGCTAAAAACCGGGACTAACGAAAGTTTTCATAGATCCACAATCGTTCGCTTCTAAATACGCGAATAACGTGTTGTCTCGATTCAGACTAAGATAAATCCTCCAACTGTTCCAACCTGCTCTGTTCTCGAAAACTTTAAAGAACAATACCGTCGCGAGTGGGTCGTGTTCGCGGGACGCATTGCTGCCAAGACTCTGGTCGCGCTTACGCTCATTAGTCAACGCTGATTCCTTTTCAAGTCCCTAAGATGTGCCATTGTTTACATAACGATTGTTCGTCTACATATAATATCGCGGGCCATCCGAAGCAGAAAAGCACGCGAGAATGGACGAAAGTGATCGAGAGGATGAGAAAGTGAAACGAGGTGAAGACGAAAGATAAAACTTGGGAACGGAAGAGGAAGTGGGACAAAGAGGAGAGCGAGGGACAGAATAGAATGCAATAAGATGAGACTTACATTAGTGTGCACTACGCATCGTAGAATTGACGTGCTCCTTATAAAGCTAAAGGATAAAGTAGATATAGAAGATTCGAGAAGAAAGACGAAGAAAAACAGACAGAGGGGTAGAAACAGAGATACCGGGAAGAGAAGGTTGACGAGCAGCGGAGAGATAGCGAAGAGAAGGTAGGAAGGCACGTCGTGGCTCCTGCACGCTGTGGAAACCCGATTGTTCTCTGCAACCGACTGTGTCTCATTACTTCGAATTGGCTGGCCGTAGACAATGCCAGCGGGTAATACGGTTATCCGGAAGATGGTTTTCAGCGGCCTCCTCTTCGTTTCACCACCCGCCTCTATCCTCCACCCAGCGCGACGCCCTTTTACGCTTACTCCCCTCTCCAACCAACCAGTCGAGGGTATAAACCCTTTTTCCTCGGTCACGTTAAGAGGTTACCGAGCTGCTGCGCGCGTACCTGCTCGATGTAACCGTAGAGGGGACAGGGGAGGAAAAAGGGACGAGCGAAAAAGAAGGCCAAAAGAAAGATGCTGACCGAGAAGACAATGGACCATCGCGAGCTAGGTGGCTTCTCGGAGCCTTTTCGGAGATAAGAATCGAAGATTAAGCCGCGATACGGACAGAACAGGACGAGATGACCCGGGAGGTCTCCGAAGCGACGAACGACGTTCGTCGGTTTAGCTGTTAACCGATTCTTTCGATCGTTGTACGGTTGGAACGAGGTCGATCGTTTCTTTTTTCTTCCTCTTTTTTTTTTAGGGGATGTGGAATGGGAGAAGAAATAACATCGAGACAGATCTTTGAAGTTTGTTCACCTGAGTTCTTGGGTAAGAGAGAAGTTTTTAGCTGAACATCGAGATACCGACGTACTGCGATGGTAGCTGAAACAGAATTCGTGTGATCTGTGTGGATGGATTTAGCGGTGGTCTTACAACTGGAATGTTGTTAGGTTCAGTTAAATAGAAATGATACCAGNGACAGATCTTTGAAGTTTGTTCACCTGAGTTCTTGGGTAAGAGAGAAGTTTTTAGCTGAACATCGAGATACCGAAGTACTGCGATGGTAGCTGAAACAGAATTCGTGTGATCTGTGTGGATGGATTTAGCGGTGGTCTTACAACTGGAATGTTGTTAGGTTCAGTTAAATAGAAATGATACCAGTAATTGATCTTTGTTTCAAGGCGTACTAGGACTTTTTCGAATATATAAAAGTTCTATTGAAGTTAACTTGATATCGTGCAACTAAAAATGCATTAAAAAATAGATTAAAAGGTAAATTTCAAAATTCAATTACTTCTTAATCAAAGAGAGGAGATGCCATCGATGTACAGTAACATCCACGGCATAATCAGGTTGTAAAGTCATGCATGCAACACTGGCTGCTATTGCACCGATCTGTGGTTCTATTGGATCCCTTAATCTAGAATCTTGTTATATCATGACCGCTGGTACACAAATCAGATCGTATTTCCTCGCAGTGCCACTGCTTGAGGCATGATCTTCATTTCAAATCAACCGCTTGCTCGAGATATTACATCGCGAGGAAAGTTTAATAGGCGAGAGGAAAGAAAGAATAAGAAAAAAAAAGAAAAAGGAAAATAAGATTCGCGGTGCAGAAAGATCGGGCATCACAGGCGAGGAAGTTTCTTTCAGCCAGGAAGAAGATGAGAATCGAAGATTAACCGACGACACGACTTTGGATCGGACAAGATGACGTTTCCAGCTCGGCCTGGCTTTCCGTAGTCGAGGGGAACTGCTCTGCATTTCAAATCCGCGAAAAGCCGGGAAGCTTTTCGTCACGGACGGTCGATTCAGTTGGCTGAGGAGAAATTCCTCGTGGAAAGGGAACCGTTTGGACAGCAATGGAATCACCCTCTGCATCTTTTTCAGACGATATACTACGACGTGGATTATTTTTTGGCCGTGTAACAAGCTGTGACGAGGGTTGTTGAGCGATCGTAATACTNATTGACGTGCTCCTTATAAAGCTAAAGGATAAAGTAGATATAGAAGATTCGAGAAGAAAGACGAAGAAAAACAGACAGAGGGGTAGAAACAGAGATACCGGGAAGAGAAGGTTGACGAGCAGCGGAGAGATAGCGAAGAGAAGGTAGGAAGGCACGTCGTGGCTCCTGCACGCTGTGGAAACCCGATTGTTCTCTGCAACCGACTGTGTCTCATTACTTCGAATTGGCTGGCCGTAGACAATGCCAGCGGGTAATACGGTTATCCGGAAGATGGTTTTCAGCGGCCTCCTCTTCGTTTCACCACCCGCCTCTATCCTCCACCCAGCGCGACGCCCTTTTACGCTTACTCCCCTCTCCAACCAACCAGTCGAGGGTATAAACCCTTTTTCCTCGGTCACGTTAAGAGGTTACCGAGCTGCTGCGCGCGTACCTGCTCGATGTAACCGTAGAGGGGACAGGGGAGGAAAAAGGGACGAGCGAAAAAGAAGGCCAAAAGAAAGATGCTGACCGAGAAGACAATGGACCATCGCGAGCTAGGTGGCTTCTCGGAGCCTTTTCGGAGATAAGAATCGAAGATTAAGCCGCGATACGGACAGAACAGGACGAGATGACCCGGGAGGTCTCCGAAGCGACGAACGACGTTCGTCGGTTTAGCTGTTAACCGATTCTTTCGATCGTTGTACGGTTGGAACGAGGTCGATCGTTTCTTTTTTCTTTCTCTTTTTTTTTTAGGGGATGTGGAATGGGAGAAGAAATAACATCGAGACAGATCTTTGAAGTTTGTTCACCTGAGTTCTTGGGTAAGAGAGAAGTTTTTAGCTGAACATCGAGATACCGAAGTACTGCGATGGTAGCTGAAACAGAATTCGTGTGATCTGTGTGGATGGATTTAGCGGTGGTCTTACAACTGGAATGTTGTTAGGTTCAGTTAAATAGAAATGATACCAGTAATTGATCTTTGTTTCAAGGCGTACTAGGACTTTTTCGAATATATAAAAGTTCTATTGAAGTTAACTTGATATCGTGCAACTAAAAATGCATTAAAAAATAGATTAAAAGGTAAATTTCAAAATTCAATTACTTCTTAATCAAAGAGAGGAGATGCCATCGATGTACAGTAACATCCACGGCATAATCAGGTTGTAAAGTCATGCATGCAACACTGGCTGCTATTGCACCGATCTGTGGTTCTATTGGATCCCTTAATCTAGAATCTTGTTATATCATGACCGCTGGTACACAAATCAGATCGTATTTCCTCGCAGTGCCACTGCTTGAGGCATGATCTTCATTTCAAATCAACCGCTTGCTCGAGATATTACATCGCGAGGAAAGTTTAATAGGCGAGAGGAAAGAAAGAATAAGAAAAAAAAAGAAAAAGGAAAATAAGATTCGCGGTGCAGAAAGATCGGGCATCACAGGCGAGGAAGTTTCTTTCAGCCAGGAAGAAGATGAGAATCGAAGATTAACCGACGACACGACTTTGGATCGGACAAGATGACGTTTCCAGCTCGGCCTGGCTTTCCGTAGTCGAGGGGAACTGCTCTGCATTTCAAATCCGCGAAAAGCCGGGAAGCTTTTCGTCACGGACGGTCGATTCAGTTGGCTGAGGAGAAATTCCTCGTGGAAAGGGAACCGTTTGGACAGCAATGGAATCACCCTCTGCATCTTTTTCAGACGATATACTACGACGTGGATTATTTTTTGGCCGTGTAACAAGCTGTGACGAGGGTTGTTGAGCGATCGTAATACTCTTCGCAATTCAATTTATTTAGAATCAAAACAAGGATAATTCGCTCCAATACTAAGTAAAGTTGGAATTATTCGTTTTGCACGAATATCGTGAAAGCTACTTTGAGAAATGTTTGGATAATTCTTTGTTCTCGAAATATATTGTGCTGAATTCATCTTTTAAACAGTCTGCATTGTTCATTCGCTATGAACTTCAGGAACATTTATTGAAAATTCTCCTTGAAGACGCCCGTTCTTTACTCTCTTTCTGGATTCTTTCTTTAGAATTCAAGAGCGCTGTTATCCTTGTACACAATCGAGCGCGCACGCATATCTTCTTTCATAAGCAAGAGCCACTCCGTTCCTTTACTTTATACACGCATCACAAAAATTGCTATTTTCTAAACCCTGCACTCAACACTTGATTCGAAAACTCCGATTGGAAAGAGATCGTACGAAACTCTTTTGCATTCGAAATAGTGAAAGGTTGGACGTTTCTATCTGAAGTTCTCTGATAGAAAATGGAAGAAAGATTTGATGGAAAAAAAGAGAAAGAAAGGATAAGAAAGAAAAGGTGAAGAATTTTACTTAAGTCGATAAAGTCTTGCTGAAAATGCAGCAAGATTTCAGTCATCGATAGAAGAAGGAAAAATTGAAGCTTAATCGAACGCGAGAAGAAAATAGACGTGCGAAATAAACTGTAAAATTATCTTCCATTGTTTCGCGCCAACCCGAGCACAATACGCTTATAATTGCCGTAACGTTTGTCCTCGTATATATTCAATTTATCCTTCCGCGTTCGCCATCGTTGTTCACCGATTATTCCAGCCATAGTTTCTATTATATATCGCTCGACGTTAGAACAGATTAGTCAGGATGGCTTTGTTTAAAAATGAATCTCTACCATGCAGACGACATTATTTTTCGATGCGTTGTACGAGGAAAAATTTAAAGCATTACACGAGGTTAATGTTCCATTTCATCCATTACCGAAACGTCCTATTTGGCTTCTATGAATCATTCGTTTAAAAATCATTTGGCTTAACCATTTTTCTTTAAATTTAACTTATAGCTATCCGTGTCTAAGTTTAACTTTTCAGCTAATTTTTTATCTCGAAAACTGAAGAAAAAAAGTCATTCGTAACAATATGGAACAGTAGCATTGCTTAAATAATATATTTAAACGAATCCGAAAGGGGCATGGAAATTTCTATATAGAACCGAGTGCATAAATATTCTAAGAGAATAGCTTCGAATCATTTTCAAGTGAAATATCGAAGTTGGCTAATTTGTTATCAGCCAGAAAGTCGAGCGACGCGTAGAAATCTTCCTTCTTGACCAATTTGCCCCAGTTACCGAACTTCTAACATTGTTAAACGTCCTGGCTCTCGACTTATGGGAACTATTCGTCCCGAAGAAAGTGTATAGATCACCCGAGGTAGGGATCCGACGCGTGTGTACGGAAATGGACGTTGAGAATAATAAAAGGATGGTTGTCAGCTTCCCTCGAAGAAGCTTCGCGCGATCCTCGTTCGAACGATCTCGTAATAAAGTGTTTCATGGGATATTTATGACCGGTTTTATGATTTATTTATGTGATTTTATTGGAAATTTTAAAGACAGCTATTCCTCCAGATTACTGTTCTAGGGTATTTAAAGACGAACCGTATAGAAATATGAGCTCTTATTCTGGAAACCATGCTTCTTATAATTCCTCGGTTTAATTAGAAAACTTTCGTTAATTCAAATTAGATATTATTACCTCCAAGACGATAATTGATTAATTTACACACAACAATTGCTTAAAAACCATTTCCCATCTTGTTAACCGTTCAGATAATTAACTTCACTGGCATGTTTACATCATCAACAAGTTTACCCAATTCTCACAAGCTTAGCAATAACTCGCGAACACGTAGGAACAAAAACTGGAAACCCGTTCACCATCGCAGAAGCGACGTGCTGTAAGTACAGGAAACCGATAACGCGAGGATGACTGCAAGTTTAAGGATTAACGCGCAAACTGCTGGATCCGAGCGTTAAACCCCGAGCACACAAATGCCTCGCGTCTCGTCGTTTCGTCTATTCAGCCGCTCCAGCTCAAATATGATACATTAACCACCTATCTGGCCTTTTGTCATTCAAATCAGTTAACTCGACGATACCAGCCCATTGAATCCTCCATTGCCGCCGCCGTTGACGTCAACGAGGACTACGACGATGACGAGGACAACCCTCATACGTTTCGCTCGAGTATGCACAAAGTAATCATTTTCCCTCGAACAATGGTTGCCCTTATGCATGTTTCAGTAGTCACCCAGAGCCTGGTGGACACCTTTCGGTAGATCAGTGTTGCGAGGTTCGCGGGAAAGGTCCAGGGAAAGTGAAACGGAGAGCGAGAGACGACAGAGAAACACAGAGAAAGACCAGAAGTCCTCGACAACGTCTCGAGATGGTAGCCCGAGTGCGTCCCGTGCTTGCACTTATCTTTGTGCCACTGTTTGCCCAACCACCAAGACAGACCATTTACCATAACGAGGGAAACGGAAGCTTCGAGCAGAACTCCTTGGCGCCCGGCGAAAGCTTGCAACAATGGTTGTCCGCCGTGAACTCGCCCACCTCCGACCTTTTCCTCTGCCACCGTTTCCTACCCCTTTCTTTCCAACCCTCATTGTACCCTTCTCTCCCTCTTTTCTGTGTTTTCCACGACCCTCTGCGTCTCTGTTTGCTCGTCACCCGGGTCGAGCTGTTGCAACGTGACGAGAGAGTAATCGCGCTAACCTTTTGCGGATTCGAGTCGATGTTGATGGTCCCTTCATCGTTTTTGCTCTCGTCGATTTGGAAAACGAGGAGGGAGGGTGCAGTGAGCAGATAATTTATGCGTTTAAAGTTTAGACGTGTATCGCGGTTAATTTTCTTATTAAATCGAAATTGATATCGTAGGTGGTAATAGGTTTTTTTTTTACTTTTTTCTTTTTACTTTTAAATTCTTGCGTTTAACGTTTCATATTAATTGATAGATCAAGAGGTGAACTATCGGCTGTTTAAAACGTTACTTGTCCTCTTAGCGACAATAAAATCTTTCGAAGGAGCGTCCCGTGCATTAACGTCGATGCTTCGAAGCTGTGCACCCTGGACAATTGATTCTATTGGTTTTTGAAGAGTAATCAGTGTTTTCGTTTTCTCGTGGCGTTCGGAAATCGATGAGATCAAAATGGACTGATGTTGCCTACCGTAAACAACGTACTCCAAATCGCATCTAACAAAAGAAAGCACCGTCGCAACAAGAGCGTAAAAAACTAGTTCGTGATCGATGCGACAGGTATACACAGCGAAGAACAAACGAAACACGTATCCATCCTCTCTATTTTCCAGAAAAACCAATTCCTCGTTCGGCCTGTTTCGTTCTTTTAAACTTCTTTAATCATTCTTCCGCGTCTCTCGCAATTAGATCGGTCAAAGGAGAAACCATATGGTGTCTGGATGACAAGAAGAAACGCGTTGTTACGCCAAAAAGCGGACGTCGTTTGAAAAAAGAAAAAACTAACCACTTTTAAAGCGAATGCATTGTGTACACGGGGAAATGTACGTTTTCGAGTCGCGTCGCGACAAAAGGAAAATTCTTAAATGTTCTTTGAAATGCTCGGACCTTCTGCGGAGCTTTGTGCAACTCGGTCGATGTCGTTTCGTTTCGTTTTTCTTAATCTTTCATTCGCAACCAAGCGACAGACATATTCGTGTCAAACTTTCAAGCCACGAAAATTCCGCGACTGTCGTGATGCAGTGACATTCCTGTCGCAGTTTCATTTCCTCCGAGAATAATTCAAATAAAAAGTTAAACATATTTCGCAAGTGGTTCCATTTTATCTAACATCAGTTTCAAAATCATGTCGGTTTCCTCCATCACGTATTTATTGATGCATTAATAACAAAACAGAGAAAACATGTAACAAGTTTCCATGAGAAGGAGCTTTTAAAATTTTCAAACTACCATTCCACGGGTATTTCTCCATTCCCGTTTTCACCCTGTCGATTCATTTAGTTCTGCCTCGACCGCTAATTCTTTTCTTTCCAACGAAACTTGCCGCTCAGGCTCTTGTAATGGAACCGAATCTCTTGCACGAGCTGTAACGTAGGTTTTCCAGATGGAGGACGAAATTTTTTTTTCTCTAGCAGGACGTTTACTCTGGCGGATCGGAAGTCGAGTGTACAGCCACGGAATACATCTGGAGTTTCAAGCACGTATAAAGTCTATTTTATGGGACGGCGGATAAAGAAAAGTTTCGAAGGTTCGAACAAACGTAGACGGAATTTCTTCGATCCCCGCGCCGCTGGGAACGGTATTTCAGGTATGTGATGAGAGGCAGAGACGCGAGGAGTGCCGCTTCTTTATACCGCCATCGCAGAAACATCGATAATCTTGGAAACTTCGTGTGTGCCTTCCAGGATTCATGGGGTACCGCGTTGTTTCCTAAACCGCGGTAATCGTTTATTCGGGAAAAAAACGTTTTCCACGGTAATCTGAGAGAATTTCGCATTGCGAAAGGTGGCTGTTTTAGATAATTGCGATATGCAAATTTCATCTTCGCGACGCGTACTTTGTTTTTTACTTGAAAATTCTAAAATATGCGCAATGTGTGTAGGTTTGAAATTGTGCGAGGACTTCTAGTAAAATTAATTAACTGTAATAAACATTTAATGAAAATGCGTAAACCAATGCAATTCATTCGAGAAATTATTACATATTATAAGAAACGTCGTACCGTTAAAAATACCAGTGGTAAATACTTTACAGATAAGAACGTTCGGAACATCCCGAACCTAACCCCGTTCCCATAAGAACACCTAAGATTCATAAAAACTACAACCCTGCCGAAACTTGTAAAACACTTCAAATACCGTCTAACTAACATCTACCAACAATAATAATAATTTGCCGATGATACCAAATTTCTAACCAAAGATCATATTGTGCGTCAATAAATCATCCATCCCCGATTTTCCTTGAAAACTCTAAGCCACCATTTTCCTACGGGTAGCGGAACTCGAACCAGTGCCCAGGACATTTAATATACATAGAACGCCGACAGAGCAATCGATGGAACTTGCTTATTGGCAATTTGTCGAGTGACGGGATGGGATGAAGAGACCTAGTAACGAGGAGGTTGTTTTCCGAAGACGGGGCTCTGCCTCACGGCGTAAAATCGTCCCTATCCTAGCCATCGGATGCACACCGACGACTTGGACGAGGGAGGGATGCGGTGGAGTTACGGCACCTTCCGCGGAATGCAATTTATCCTGTCGCATTAGATTCAAAATAATTGATCCCCCGGGCGGACGCGGAATAGCGAGTCATTACTTTAGACTGATGGCGCCCCCATCGGCTGAGCTGGCCGGAGGAAAATAAAAACTCGGAGATCACCTGCTCCCGATGAAAAATTTGACGGGGGGAGGTCGGAGAAGAAGAGAACACTGGAACACCCTGCCTTCGAACCAACTAAAATGAGTTTTCCGCGGTTGCAACGCCGGCGAAATTTGCCGACCGGAAGCCCGGACGCGTTCATCCATTTCCTGTCGCGGTTAAGGGACCTTTGAGAGCGTTCTTTCGTTTCGAGTATCAGGGGAGCAATTATGAAATCGATCTTTTGGTATGTTGATTATACTGGCTTGTACATTGTATATTGATTGATTGTTTATTTTAAAAGAGTAGTTTTAATGTGTAGAAAAGTAAAAATTAATTTTTGAAACGTTATTTATAATTAAAGGGCTAATGATATTTGATTACGAATAAAATACGACTTTAATTCTTCGTCAATAAGGGATGTAATTTGAATGTTTTGAATGAATATACGAAATAATTGAAAAATAATATAAAAAAGTGGAAGTATTAAATTATTGCAATAAGTAGGATCGAAAGGATCTGTATTCTATAATGACACAATTTTTCGACCAATCAATGTCATTTGTCAATCATTCGCGAATTTGATCGTGCTTTTCGCGATTGATCAAATTTGCTATCGATGCGGGAAGGCTGGACAACGTGAGACACGGCGGGGAAAATCTGGCGTAATAATTGAATCCGGTATCAAATTTCACGACACTTGATAGATATTGTCAAAGATAATATGTTTCGCGACACCGTGAACACGAGGAGAACCGTGACGTTTAAAATGAAATTTGTATTCGCTGGCCGGTCGCTTTCATATTCATGGTCTATTAAAATTCGCTAACTATATGTAGAGCGTAGCGAAATGATTGAAACCTGAATAAAACACGATGGACGAATACCGTAATTCATCTGTGTGCCCGGAACTCGTTTAATTAATAATCACGACAACGCGCGCTAAATTGTCGCTAAAATACGTTTAAGAGAAATTTGTCTAAGGACGATTTAAAAAAATAAAGCTAAAAGAAAGAGGTGTCGATACTCACGTATATCAAGTGCTCGAACATCGCGACTCGACCCGAACAGTGTCAGTAGAGTGCAGAACTTGGCAATTATTGGCAGGCAATCAGTCTTCATGGTCGCCGAGGTGTGGTGTCTTCATGGAAGCTCGTGGCAATCGCCTGAGAACACATTACGACAAAAGATTTACTTCCAAGTTTATATACTTTCCCGTGTCGATCGGTAAAATTACTTTCTTAAGTTTCTGATAACTTTCTGAATGTTACTCGGTCATTTTTGCTATTTTTTTAAGAGAAAAGTTCAACGAAAGCATATCGTGGATATTTCTTTGGGATATGAATTAAATTAATATAGATGTGAATTAAAAATTGTTGATTCTTCAGGTTTCTTTATTTTCTAATGATAAATAGTAGATTAAATATTTGAGAAACTGTGCAGGGTATATAATAAGGGTGATCTGGTTATATTAAAATTACCATGAAATAGTTTGTAACGTCTCACACTATATTACACCGTAATGGTCTATCGATAATCGAACTCCTGTCGTAGGACTATAATAAATCATGTCGTCAAAGCGCTAAGGTAACCCGATCTATTGGAAATAAATAGCCCAAGTAGCTCAATATACATTACAATACAAAATACCTACATTCATCTCGGAACCGTCGATCGTAACAGTCATCAATCTCGCAAGATACATATATCTCATCGGTTTCTCCTTTTTATTCCACACGACACGCACGGCGTTCTTTCGGGTTTAGAAACGTTATCGTCCCCACCCAATTTCGCGTCTCTGTTGTCCTTGGATCCGATAAAACCATCGATCGTTATAGGATCGCGTATAGATACGACGATCGGTTGAAAATTTTCAACCGTCCCCGCAACATTATTCTGGACGTGAATTGGATGATTTGAAAGAAGAAAATTGGAAGAAACGGGGGGCAAAAGGAGCTTAATCGATTTAGAAGTAAAACCACGGGGGATTCGGGCGTTCCTTTTGCTTGGCACGACACTGGACAACCAGTCAGTCCCCGGTGGTCGCTGTGGTACGTGTATCGCCTAGAGAAACACAGAGAGACTGACTCGTAATCGAGTCCCCGCTCAATTAGCCCAACCTTGCACTTTTGCGTCCTTCTGTTGGGCCGCGTGAAAGACTAAGAGGAAAAGACGAGAGAGAAAAGGGGAGGCATTCCTTTGGCTTTGCTCCATTTTTACTGGAGCCGGAAACGGTTCTTACGGTCACGCAACCACTATTCGACGTGCCACTAGCCTGGTCTATCAGGTGAAATAAAGAACGGAATTTCGCCCGACTCGGTCCTCGAGGCTAGACAAAGCGTAATTAACGGCACGAGATGTAATTGATTGCGACCGAAAGCGTCGAAGTCACTGTCGTTAGGCATCTAGATTCGTTGAATGCTTTGGTTACATTTATGGCGATCGTGTTCGAGCGATGCAAGATTTAAGAGGTATGATAAAATACTCGATATCGAAATTTATGATATGCTTTCTTATTTGATATTTCGCAGTAAAAATATAACACCGATAAGTTTGTTGTTTATCAAATTTTTAAACGTTCCGGAGGTTTTAGCGAATTACGAAGTTTCGGAGATCTATGGAATATTAAGGGTCTCAGAGGTTTCATCAGGTACCGGAGGTCTCTTCAGGATTTTCAGAGGTTTCAGGGGGTCGAAGGTTCGATAAGGTTTCGAGACTTTTAGGGGTTTGGGTCTTGGAAGATTCTCGAGACCCGGAGGTCCCGAAATGTTCGCGCACCCTGAGACTTCTAAGGCCCCTCAGATCCTGGATATCCTTGGGATTCTCCGAGACCTTAGATATCTCTAATAACCCTCGGAATCCACGGAACCGCCGTAAACTGCTAATATCTTCGAAACCTTCCAAAACATTGGAGATCAATGATATGTATCGAAACCCTGGACAGCCTCGAGGCTCTTGAAACCTTATAGGTATGATTTTATTGTTACGAGGTTCTATTATGTGTAAATTACTCGATTTACAATTTCCTGTATTTTGTTCCATGAGATTTAACTTTTTCAGGCGTGTCAGTATTTCTATCGTACTCGAATTTCGAGTTAATTCTAAAGGGATTACTATGCATTGTTTTTGCATAAAATATTTGATCCATCCAAGCATAAATGTATGGATCTGTATTTGACGGAAATTGGGATTATAATACAACAGTATTCATCCCGATTTTTATCGGCTTTATTATATCATGCGATTCGATATTAGATTATTAATTAAACAATGTTATTCTCGCAACCCGATCTCTGTATAATATCAAATGTTCACGTTAATGAGCTACTAATTGAAACTATTGTAAATGTACCGTAACAATTTATCGAGTCTGCATCATGGAGATCCTGCATGGAACACCTTTTTTCGTTTCTATACAAACAGTTAAACGCACTCGACGTTTATTGATTGCCTTTTCGTAGATTCCGTTGATGGGTAATATACGTCTCGTTTCGATGGTTATATATAAAGGAGTTCTGGGCCATTCTGGTATCGATCGTTCGATATGACTGCAATATCTCGTTACCCATTGTTGAGGTTCGTGGTACACAATACACTTCATCGAAGACATTTTGCAGCATCGCAGCTAAACTACGATCGTAACGTTAACATTTAGGTGTAATTTTCTCCGTTCAGTTTCATACATTAATCCTTGAAACTCTTTACGCAACATCTTTAATTCTAACCCTTTTCGTTGTACGATCTATAATTTTCCAACCATTATGCTATCAACCGGAAGGAAGAAGAATATAAAAATAAAAGCGACTGCAAGAAAGGTAAGACAGTAACTCAGAAGGCATAAACGAGTCCCGTATCGCGAAGAAGTTTCACCGTTAAAGGCAAGACAAGAACGGTTTCGGTGAAATTTTTCGAGACCCGGAAGTAGTTTCCAAGGACTTCCAGCATAATGACAAGGACTGCGCGGGGCCAATTCCTTTCTGCTGCCGTTGCAAAATACATTCAAGATTTTATGGACCACGAGACCGGAGTCAGTGAAACTTGCGGATTGTAGCTAACCGAATGCATGAAATCTCGAAAGACAGATCCCAGACGATACCTGTACCAAAGCTTGGCTTTATACCGTGACTAGATAACCGAACTGTGCTCCGAACTTGCTCTCCTTCAAAACGTTGAAAAGTGACTAGGTGTTCTTAAACGTTTCGCCGTCACGAATTTTAGAGCACGACTAAATCAAAAAGTCGATTACAACGATACGTCGCTGCGAAAGATTTGATGAACTTTGACAAAAAGATGGTACTAATTTGTCGTTAGGTTAGAGGAATGTAATCGTTTGTTTTCCTGGCAATTCATGTTCGTATAGTGAAAAGTTATTACTTAGATATATATGTAACTTAAACCTTTGTCGGCTATTATTAACCTAAGGCCAGCAGTAATTCCCATAAGAACCCTATTTACACTTTCAACGCTCATTTATTCTAATATCACGGACCGTGTGTATAGGGTATCCCGGTCCTTTGGCCAAGGAACAGTAGCTCGCCGTGTACTTTCGGTACTTACGAGCTGTTCCATAGAAATTTTCGCTGCACGCAGAAAGTCCGTTAATGAAAATCGACGAACACTAGCGGCCAGATCTGGGAGCCACTTGAAAAACAACACACCGTCGCTTCCTGGCCCCTTGAAATTGGGTTAATTAAAACGCACCGTTTGCTGATTCGAACTTTATCTCTCTTTGTAATTTTGGAAACCAATTCCATTATACCGATGGTTGCCCGAGTTTCTTTTTTCTCTGTTACTGGAACGTATTGCATCCTGCTGTTGTGTATTCGCACAGAGGAAATTAACCAGCGATAGTGTTTGCTATACTTTGTAAATAATTCGTGTTAAAATAGATAGAGCAGCATTGAAAAGCTTTGGTATATCTTTGAGATATAATACTATTAAATATAGTCATTTTTAACAAGATTCGTGAATTTTTTATCACAGACTTCTGTTTCTCTATTTAAAGCAGTCTCATGTCTTCTTGTTATTCCGTATCTCTCCATAATATCAATTTGTATAAGAATTTCTAAATCGAAGCAATAAGTAGAAACGTCGAGCAAAGAAAGGAATCGTTTTCTCAACCATTAAAAGAAACGAAGAATTTCTCACAAGCCATAGCAAATATTACACGCACGAGGCAATAAATATTCCCCTTATCAGATGCTATCATTCCCCAAAGTAATTCGCGTCGCGAACAGTTAAATTCCCGACTTTCCAGGACTAGCCCCCGAGCAAATTACCCTCGGCAAGGACTAATACATTCTCCGAAGCAATATTGTTCTCGACAATTGAGAAATCGGAATCGTGGGATATCTGTGTACCCTGCTGGGCCGGTTCCTTGTCCGCGTATAAGACGTACTCCCAAAGGAGTTTTCGTCCTGAATAGCTCGCAGAACATCGCCTACACCATGGACCTATCGTTGCCTATTATCGCGTACCCTGCGGTTTTAAGCTATCGCGGGACGTAAGAGTACCAGGAGAATTTTCACCGTTCCATTTGATGCCATTTCACGAGAACCCTTCGTGAAATCTTTGTGTTTGGTAGCTCTCTCGAGTCCGTGGTTTGTGTTTCGATAACGACTGCTCGATACGCGATACTTTTAAGTTACATCATTTTTTCATTTTGTCGCGATACGTTAAGTAAGCATTTACTTAGCTTCGGGTAGTTCTAAAATAAAATTAAAATATTAAATCTGTTCGATTGGTACCAGTGGCGATGTAGATAATTATAGTATAAATTCTACCAAACAGAAATCTATTCGCCCGTCTGAAGTATTACATTATAATAATGAAGCAACGTATGCACCGTTTTAAGACCAACCTGTTGTATGCGCGACGGTAATCTCAAAAATTAGCGCCGTCTCTGCACCTCGGTTGCGTTTCGTTTTGCGAGATTAATAGAACACCNATCTAAAGTATTACATTATAATAATGAAGCAACGTATGCACCGTTTTAAGACCAACCTGTTGTATGCGCGACGGTAATCTCAAAAATTAGCGCGGTCTCTGCACCTCGGTTGCGTTTCGTTTTGCGAGATTAATAGAACACCCAGCCTCGCTCGACTAACTTTCGTGTTATCCATATTTCTCGTCAGTCGGTTCGTCTCGCGTCGGATTTTTTCCATCAACGTGTCCACGCGGGCTCTTCCCTTTTTCCTCTTTCTCTATGTGTGTTTTCCACCGTGGGTTACAGATTTGTCAGCGGTGCATTTCTGTAATTCCCTGGGCTCGCTTTTGAAGATCTGCATACCGTTCATGGATGCATCGCTCCTCGCTCCTGTCGCATANCTTCGGGTAGTTCTAAAATAAAATTAAAATATTAAATCTGTTCGATTGGTACCAGTGGCGATGTAGATAATTATAGTATAAATTCTACCAAACAGAAATCTATTCGCCCATCTAAAGTATTACATTATAATAATGAAGCAACGTATGCACCGTTTTAAGACCAACCTGTTGTATGCGCGACGGTAATCTCAAAAATTAGCGCGGTCTCTGCACCTCGGTTGCGTTTCGTTTTGCGAGATTAATAGAACACCCAGCCTCGCTCGACTAACTTTCGTGTTATCCATATTTCTCGTCAGTCGGTTCGTCTCGCGTCGGATTTTTTCCATCAACGTGTCCACGCGGGCTCTTCCCTTTTTCCTCTTTCTCTATGTGTGTTTTCCACCGTGGGTTACAGATTTGTCAGCGGTGCATTTCTGTAATTCCCTGGGCTCGCTTTTGAAGATCTGCATACCGTTCATGGATGCATCGCTCCTCGCTCCTGTCGCATAGGTTTGATGTTCGTTCTCTATCGATTCACGATCGTATCGCGTCGGTATCGTTAAACGATATCTCCGATAGCAGACACTGTTTCTGCTTGTGCATGTGAACGCGTGCATTTCTGTGCTCTGCGCCTGTATTCGGTTGGAACAGGATAAAGCTGCACCGCCCTACACACGAAACGTTTCGCGCACAAATTTTTTTTCTCCCCTTTTGTTTTTTTCTTCCCTTTCTCGGTGTTTATTCGTTTGCACTGCTGCGATACTAAAATGAGAGTAGGGTTGTTCGATAGAAAGCACGGTTTGTCAAATGAAAGCCGCTGTTTATCCCCGATAGTGTAAGAATAATAATTGCTGGGATCTACGGGGAAGCCTTGAATAAAATCGTAACTTTAGAAATGCTTCGCAGAACTACGAAATAAAATTCTTCCTGCATAAGTTTGTCCGCCGATTATACGTCGAGATGGTTTTGTTCTCTACGCGAGCTTCGCTGTCTCTTCCCGTAGCGATTAAGGGAACAGATGCAGCGATGCATTCGTTCTTTTAACCCGGCATCGTTCGCCGATGTTCAAATATCACCGCGTCCACGTTGCAACGTCGCGTTCGCGGTATTAAAAACGCATCGATAAGCGATACCCTCGATAAGTCCTGCCTGTATCTTTAGAACGATCGCGAATGCAAGTTATATGTATTATCCAAGGCACCGGTAAATCTAAACGATCAAATTTTTCTATCTGGTTAAAAAAAAGAAAAAAAGAAAATGAAAAAAGGTAGAAAGATAGAAAGGTGGAACAGAAAAGCAGCGCAGATTCGAATCCGCAATAAAGCGTATTCATCGTGAATCATTGTCTCGTACACAATTAATTAATTGCCGTGGGATTCCTTGTTTTAACTCGAGGGTTCTTTTCGAGTGTTTTCGATGGTTTTCATCTCCCTTCTCGTCGTGAAAGGCGGCCCACTCGTTACCGCAGTCACGTTGCACACGCTTTTTATCGTGCGAAATAGTGCAATCTCTTGTCGATTGTTTTTTACGACGGTAACGTTTAATGCACAACACAAAACTGCACGTTCACGTTTCTCATCGATTGTTCGCAACAACACTGCTCGAGTTTTCTCCTTTTTTCGAGGAAGAACGCGATCGCTCGCGGCATAAATAATACGCCCGTACGAGCGTTTCGTTTCTGTGCGCGTACTCGGTTAAGTTTCAACCAACTTAGTACTTATAACGTTTTATATCTTGCGTACCGATTTGCACGTACTCGAAGACCCGCGTTTCTATCTATTGGTTCGAGAATTGGTCGAAAATTCTCCTAGCACATTTTCGTTTTAGACGAATTAAAGACCGAACCGTTCTCAGCGTACAATGTGTCGGCTCATGCTCGTTAGGCGTTGAACGCGCGGTTGGCACGCGATACACAGAGCGCGGTGGCGAACGCAGCTAATGAAGTCCCCGGCAGCTAGCAGACACGCGTTTCACGCTGTCGGCATTGTCGACGATGTACAGGGGAATAGAAACCGAGACTCGTTATATTGTTCGGTTAACCTGGAGCCGTTTTGCGTGTACGTGTACAATTTTCCTCCTCCTGCTTCATCTACCTGTCCACTTCCCACCTTGTGTACACCATGAAGTGTATCATCGCGATAAGTGCGTGTAACGCGTTCCATTTTCCGAGGAACTCGTACGTATCTTCGCGTTGTTCCTATGGCTGGCTGATATACGCGACCCCTTTACGGTTCACAAAGCACGCCGGTTTTTCTCACGCCGCATGATCTCGTTCTTTCGCCGACGTTTCTACCGTCAACGAATTCTCTTGGCCAGAGGTATTTAATAAATCTCCGTCTGAGACGAGAGAGCCCCTCGTTAGACGCGGAAAGCTTCTTTCGCGGATCCTGGAATTGTCGAGAGAGCCTCGTCTCTGTGTATAAGCTGATATAAAATTATTTTTACTTTCCATGAATTTCTTGCGCGTGTTCTTGGTTTACGATGGCTGGAGGTTTAAAGTATAATAAGATGATGTTTAGAGAAATTGTCTTTTGTAAACCTTAGTTGAACGCTTCTCGATTGCTCGTAGTTAATGTTCAGCGGATTCAGTTCACGCTTACCACCCGACGAGACTATGCACTTATCGAGCTTCCACTTTGTGCAAATTGGCAATAGGGGTTGTTGACCTTAGGCTCTGTTCGGGATTATGGGATTTTATTCGTAATTTGCGCGCTCGTTTCGAGTCAATAGACTAATCTAACACGGTCGAACGTGTTGGAGGATACAGGAGCTGCTTTCATAAAGATTGGAAGCAACAAGAATAATTCTATCGTGATTTTCGAACAACTGTCTTAGTGTTAGTCACACGTATGTATATGTACCTATTAACAAGTACCATTAATTTTTATCTCTTAATTAACGCGTTTTAGATTTATTCAACTCCATGGAATCTAAATGAAATTAAAAATCATAAAATATTTTAACAGCAAATGCATCGACAGAACTATCTGCGATATCTAATACAAAAATAAAATCATCCATCTTATTCTACTGATATCATGAAATTAAAGAAAAGAATTTTCCAACAACCTAAAACCTATCAATAATCTATTAAAATCTATCGGACTATTCGCAAAAATCGACAAATCTCTTTTCAATTTCATTTTCAAGCCATTCGCCTAGAAGAGGAAGAGGCCTGGTATCGGTAAACGCGAACGGCCGGTCGTGTTCTCTCGTAAAGTCGTCGATTTTATCGCGGCGTTTCCATTTCAATGACACCGGTGACCACGCGGGGTTCAACAACGAAGAAATCCGGTCTGGTCGCGCGATGTTCGTCGAACCGTTCGTTTAGCCGCGAGCGCTCTTATCGGCGACACCGATACGCCCGAGCCGGTGCTCGTACTCGCGCCACGATAGTGCGGAAGCGGCGTGCATACGTTACCGTTCGACCGTGCCGCTCGCAAACCGGCGACGCCTCGAACCAAGCCTCAGATCTGAAGTTATGATAACGCGTGAGAAACGCGTGCGACATGTTTCACCGTCGCGTTTTGTTCGCCTTTCCCTCCGGCGTCGACCGCGTGTTTTATCGTTACCGGCCGCACTGGCAACGCTGACCCCGACGCCACGTTCACGCTCGATCGTTAATGGACACTGCCTGTAAATTCTGCCCGTAAATCTTGTCGATCCTGACTTTCCGATTTTGCTTTTCTTTCTATTTTTTTTTTTTTTTTTTTCTTTCTTTTCAATGGAATGTAATGCTTTAAGCGTGTTTTAAATTTGAGAGCGATCGGAGAATGTGGATCGAAGCGTGTGATTATTTTTATTGGAAATGCAGGAAATTTGATATTTATTAGTGATTTAGGATGTTGTGTGTAGGTTGATACAAGGTTGATTTTATGAGATCGAATTATTTTTCCGTTATTTCATCGTGTAATATAATAATGTTATTTAGTCCGATTACGAGTTTTAGTATAAATTGAAATTGGTGTATAAACGCGAACGTTCAGCGACCATTTAAGACCCTTACAAATTCATACATCGTAAAATAATGGCTAGTTCAGTGGTCAACCGATGATCAATCGAACAATATTTAGCTAGACAAATCCCTTAAATCCTCTTTAATTTTCCATATTACAATCCTCGTCGAAAATAATGATAATTTCGAGCATCACGCATCTCCATTCATCCATTGGCACATGATGTAATCAGCACGCATCGTGGTGGGTAATTATCGGTAATTAACGAACGAAGTCATTACCCATAACAGTTTTGAGAGCAGTAATTAGACGCAGATACGATTTCACGGGGGACGAATGAAATACATGGACCGTGTGCGCGTTCTGGTGATTTTTCCAGCCGTTCGCGAGCACACTTCGTATGTTACGTTTCGTATCGCTCTGCTGTTAAAAAAGTTCTGTTTGTAACGTGTAATTTCCTCGAATTACATTTAATCATTAATGCCGTGTCCACGTTCAAGATGTACCGACCAGATACTGCGCCGCTGGTAATGACCGATGAATGTTTTTATCCGCGATCCATTATTTTCCTATCTGTAACTCAAGTGTCGTGGAAATCCTTTCGTGCGCGCACTCGAACGAATGTTTCAGAGTGATACGACTCGTAAGTATTATTTACATTATATTATGTCGCTTATTTAGTGATTTGTCATTATTATCGGAAACTTTCATCGGATTAGCAATGATATTCTTTAACTCGATATTTAATCTGTTAACTTGGTAAGATGAAGTTATAAAATATAATTTTTAATCGAGAAACGACCTATTCAACGAGTCAACCGAATTGGTAAGAAAAAAAGATAAGACATCGAATGTTTTCATATTGTACACTCTCTTATCGCGATCAAGTAATATTAAAATATTTTTCTAAATCTTACAGGACGATGAGAACGTTAATTTTCAACAAAGTTGAACGTTACAGGAGGTTCCAAAGGCTCGTTCGAATTCTGTGTTCGTTGAATAGGGAACGAGATTCAATTTGTTCGACCAAGTTGGAACGTTTTTCAGCGATGGTGGAACGCCACCGTATCGACGCAGCCACCGTGTCATTATCGTTCTCCCGGCAGAAGTAGTATGCATAAGTTACTATTCAGACAAGTAGTTCAAGGAATGCGCGTTCGCGTCATCTCGAAAAGGAGAATTTTCCTCTGGTAGGAGCGGCCATTGCGATAAGATATGAGAAATATGCTCGGCACATTTTCCCACCATTGTTGCACCCCTTCTGAGTCCACCCCCATCCTCTATATACCATGGGCCTCTTTGAACGATCCTTTCTCCATGGCGCGCACAAAATGTGTCCTCTCGTCTGTATCTCCGTTCTACTTCAAGATTTTTCTTGTTCATAAAAAGTTACTGTTCTCCGGCTCTCGATCCTTGGAATTTGCGACTCTGCGCGATAAGATAAAACGAAATGGTTCGGTTTCCTGGAATCTTTTCGCGGAATCACTCGACGATAACACGTCGTTGGAAAGGATCGAGAACGTTCTGCTCGATCGGCAAGGGAGAGGAAGATTAGCTCTGGAGTGTTACATATTCCTTGGATGTACATTTAGGAACCTTGTTCGGGAAACTTGAACACGATATTTTTGAGGATAGAGACGATATCAATTTACAGGGGTTCGAAAGGATTTGTAATCTTGTATCGATAAGTGTAATATGGACTGCATGATTCGAAATTACTGAATATTGGAAAAATATAATACTCGGATACCAGTAAACGGAACACTCGATTACTCGAACGTGCAAAGTGGAACGATTACTCTTCGCCGACGCGCGATAAAGATTGGACAGAGTGAAATTGTAATCAAAATGGAAGTCGAAATGGAAAGTCAACAGTTAGAATTAAAAACACATATTTTTGAAAATCCTTTCCACTCTTCTTCAACTGTCTGAAACATAAAAAATGAACCCTCTTCTCATTAGAAGAATTCTTTCCGCAATAAAATTTTCGCTCCTGACCAACCATTCCAATAATTCTATTTTCCTGTCACGCTCTAAATCTCTCGTGTCACACGATGCTCTTCTGAAAACTCCCCTCTAAGCATTCCCCGCGGTGTCGTAAAGCGGGTCTAAAAGTTCCATAAAATCTCCGCAATATCGCAATATCGGCGCCGAGGCTCCATAGAGACGAGGGCCTTTTAATTTTATTTAATACGGCTCGCGATCCGCCCTCTTAATTCGACTGTCGTCAGCTCGTTTAACGGTAACGTTATGGCTGGCAAACTAGACGCTGCATCACGATAAGATTGCCGATGTTCGCGCGAGCGCGCCCGCTGATTGGGTACAGAACCTTAGACACGGCGTAGAAGGAAGAAGATTACCGTTAAGGTGGCTGCGAGGGTACCACGGGGGTGGGTCGATATTAATTGAAGCATAGCAGGTTAGGTGGACGGGAGGTTGCTTAAGTGAAACGTTTGATAGCCGAGCTCTCTCCTGCAGATGAAGCGTGCACCATCGTTCCAGCCTTCCATGGCTGATGACGCTCGATGTTACTAATTTTCAGGCACCACTAGCGCGCGGATCAGCCCCAAGGATCGGGCTCGAGCGTCGGTAGACGAGGGAAAATGGATCTTCTTGCGGTGGATGCATTTGTGCGTTTAACTCGTGTTATTTTACTTCTAATTTATTTTATCATTTCGTGTTATTTAATCTTGATAGATTATTCTATGGTTTTGATTTTACCACAGTCTTAAGTTCTTCGTGTTCTTCTTTTGTACCGTATTGCTTTGCGATACATAATAAAGCTATTGACAATTATTATTTTGTTTTAAATCGCGCGAGATAATATTTATCCGTCGTAAGCTTCGTTGCTCTCGTGGAAAAGTAGAATGGTAGTCGAGATCCTAATGCGTCTACGAGCTGTTTATTTCTTTCTTATTTCGAACGCGAGAAAGAAAAGCAAAGAAAGGGCGTGAAGTATCAGATCCTANGTTATATATTGTTAACGTTCTATGGTTCCTGTTAGAATAATTAAATTCTCCAAAGATGACACTCGTAGTAAAAAAAAGCTATNTTTATCCGTCGTAAGCTTCGTTGCTCTCGTGGAAAAGTGGAATGGTAGTCGAGATCCTAATGCGTCTACGAGCTGCTTATTTCTTTCTTATTTCGAACGCGAGAAAGAAAAGCAAAGAAAGGGCGTGAAGTATCAGATCCTAAGGGAGGTTTGAAGTGTGTTCGTGTCAAAGGGAATAAATCTGCTGCAACGTCGAGTGAAAACGCGTCTCTTAAGAACAACACTACAGTTTTCCGTTTTAACAATCGTTACACCTAACAGTCAGCAAATCACTAACACATCTTTTACCATTCTAACACGAACAAAAGAAGAACAAAAATTGCCTGATTCCGTCCATTAACCAAAAAGAATTCCATCATATCCTTTCTCTGGATCCATGAATGCGAGAACATCAAACAATGTATAACGCGTGTGTTGCAGCTTTGACGAGCACGAAAAGCAAAAAGCTCCCAAAAAAAAAAAAGGAGAGTGTGGAAACAGAAGAAAGAAGACTCACGGTTTAGACCGCGGGACGTTACTGTGAAGAGGAATGTTGCGAGAAAAAAAGAGGGATAAAGAAACGGGAACACGGTTTCCCGCAATACATTTGCAGTCCAGAAGCGGCTTTTGAAATTCTGACGCTTCGTCAGTTCCCTTTGGATGCATTCGCGGAGTGGCATTATCGTTGCTGCGGTTACGAGTGCATCGTGCGCGGGAGCACGCGTTACCACCACACTTTTCTCTCGTTCCGTGTAGTTTCAGCTTCTGACGTTTCATTCGCGGCAAGTGGCCATCGCGCAGCGCGCAGCCTTGCCTCTTTTTAAGGTCCACTCGCCGCGAAAAGTCCATCGTTTCCCTTTCTCTTTCTCTCTGGTTCTGCAGCTACCCTTTCTTCTCGGTCGGCTCTTCGAGCAACTCTTTTTTTCTCTTACCCGGACCGAAGGGAACGCGCTACTGCATGTAGGTGCACTTACTGCAGTCGCGTCGCTTTTGCATAATACTTGATTCGAAAGCCGATAGTTCGGAGCGCCTTTCGAGCCTAAGCGGTAGCTGCTTTTACGGAAAGAGCGAAAGTGGCGAACTGGAAAGAAGGAATTAAAGCAAGTATAAAGACTAGGGTTTGTTTAGTCGAGGCAAACTGATTTTCTAGTAGTTAAATTACATTTCATGCTTTTTAATTTAATCGAATTTATGGTACCATTCATGTCAACGAAATGTTAAAGAAATTCTCATCGATAGTTTGTAATTAGTGTCCATGTACATTTATCATGCAACGAATCGAAACTCGTTAACTAAAATAAAACTAAAATTTCAAACGAAGCTAAATTTAATGATCGTCGAGGATCTTTACTTAGATCTACGATTCCACCAGAGATAACGATCTTTCTTGGTCGGGGGTAATTAGTAATTAATACGTTCAACGAACGGTAATTGCTGTCTACGAAATAGACGGGACTAAGGTAGAAATTAGATCAGAATGAATATTTAATCAGTTTCTGTAAATTTATAAGGAAACTCATTTATGAGTTTTATACTGCAATTTCTGTTTATCATTTCTGGAGTATGTTTTTCTATCGAACCAGACTTCTTCTACGACACGTTTACGCGCGAATTACACAGAACAGAGAAAAAGAAGCGATGGTTGTCGACGAGGAGCAACGAGAGGACCACGACGACGAGCAACAGCTCGACACGATCAACCACGTTACCATGTCGATCAGACATTATTTACGTTCGATCGAGCAGACCGCTACGGCGTTACCTCTCGTTTCTCGCCTCCACGCACAATGTCCGCGCGTAAATGCACCTACTCACACCTACTCCCGTTCTATTATCCGCCTCTGTTGAAGAATATGAATAAAAGAAGGGAAGAAAGGTCGCCGGCACGGTCAACGTTCTTAAACGTGGTGTATAAATATTCGAGCCAGAGCTCGTCTCTATCGAGGGTATAACAAGTGTTCTTTTCGTATCACAAATTTAATATTCGAATAAACTTAGAGGCAAATTTGTAGAATTTCTCGTTAAAGAAACCTCAAATAATTCCTGTTGATCGTTGCAGACAGCGTCGGTCTCTAAATTGATCAGAATAATGAAGGAGATTAAATTAATTCTGGAAACGAACCTGGATAAACTTATACTCCGAGCTGCGGAAATTTCTAATTTGCAAACTACTTCTAACTTCAACTTTGTACACGTGCACAATTGTTTTATTCGAAGCTCTAAATCTTTTTGGTTCGCTTCAACACGCTTATCGTGAACCTAGCTGTTCCTTATATTACATTATCCACATATACAATGTTCCTTTCTTTCCAATATCCAACTGTACAACATCAAAGCCACGACCACGAAATTCGTATCACGAACCAAAGTCCTAGTTTCTATTGCATCTACGTATATCCTCTCTCCCTATCTAGAATTACACCCTCTGAAACTGTCCTCCGCTTCTCCGTACGTTCCGATCGTGTCCTCCGCACGAATGGGCTATCGATGCGAAAAGTTATGGGAATGGGAAACGGAGTTTCGCGATAATCGCAACCAGTGGGTCAACGGTGTATCCGCACGATGTATACGCGACCCCCTTTCTATCTCAGCGTGGCCGGTCCACTCGTAACACGATTCATCACTGGGACGATAATTAGTTGCGAGGTATCTCATAATGCGTTTAGTTGTATTTATACGTTTACGAGGAAACCGCAGGAAACCGAACGAACGGTCCCGCGAAACGCGGCTCTATTAATTCCATATCTCGTGGAGCGAGGGGCACAGCTGCGGTTCCGATAGTCCATAACGCCATCCATTCGCCTGAATCGGGAAGCTGAAATGTTTACGTACGATCGAACTACCATTTGTTACGCGATAAAGTATCAGGCGTGTACGTCGAATCGCGAGGAAACTTTAGTCGACCATCCCCAGGACCTTTGAATATCTCTGCGTTTCGATGCTCGTGTACAGTATTTTCGCTATTTAGTTGTTCCACTCCCCCCCCCCCCCGAGGGAACTTTCGGCGATTAGTTCGAACGAAACAGTTACGGCTTCGTGTAACAGAAGTTGTTGATTTCTACCAACCATGGAGTTTAGGGAGAATTTTGACGTTTAATATTTGAAGCAATTGTTCGGTCAATTCAGCTTATGGGTCAATGATTCGCATCGATGAACGTAATGGTGATATTTAATGGAAGCAACCCCTTTCTTTCACGTTACATACGAACGATGTAATTTGGTTGTTGGGCGGGGTCAAAGTAAAGTTGTCACCTGGCAACTATTGGGATGATAGATTCGGGTATTGGATAACTCGTAGGTAATATTTTCTGTGATAATAAAAGAGAAGAACTTGAAGCTTGTAAATGTATTTCTTCGAACTTTAAAGATATTTCTGCTTTTTTCGCTGCTTTAATGAAGGAGAAAGTTAGTAGAGTTACGTGCGCTCGAAAGTATCGTTACTTTTAATAAAATCTTTCATGGAAAGAGTACGTTTAACTTTTGGTTTCATATTAAAAAAAAAAATTTTTTTTCTTAAATTGCACTCTTTCGTAAAATCAAACAGACCGAATTATAAACCTTAAAAGTTCGAGGAACTGTATTTCAAAGAACAATTAAACTCTTGTTCGCATAAAACAGAGTCACCGTTTAGTATCACTTTAAACGAACCTCCCTAAAGCTATCAGAGAAACCGCAAGGAGAAGTCGGCCAGAAACGAGGCGTCAGGTTCGTCCGGGTGATTAGAAGCGTTCAGCTGAGGATTAGGGTGTTCGGGGGTTGAAGGAGGGGCCTTTTTCCGGTGGCCCACTTTTTACGGCAATACAAACACAAGCGGCGGTAGTTTGTGGGGATCGCAGGATCAAAGGGTCCTTCAACACCCTCGTTCCCCTACAACCACCAGGCAAGGCGGTTAACTCGAAGGGGTAGGGGTGACGGTGGTCTGCCGCTGCCGACGCTACCGTAACCACCACCATCGTGCCACCAGTAAATTATGTAACATAATGGCGAGAGCGAGAAAGATGCAAAAGGGAGTAAGGGATACCTTTCTCTGCTTCATTCGTCAATGTCACGATCTATCTGGCCTGTCCCTTCCCAAACCACCGCCTTCGTAGTTTAATCGAGCTCACTAATTTGCCTCTATTTATTTTTCCCCGACTTTTGTTTCTGCAAATGTAGCGTGAATTAAAATGTACCGTCGAGACGTAGGCGATTCACTGCCGCGTCGTGATAACAGGGAATAGAATTGCGAGACGTTCGTTTATCAAGCAAGAACGAGGTATTTTACTCAAGTAGCGGTGGATATAAATTCTTTCGTATATCCATATATAGGATTGTTTTGCTTAAAAATTTTGTACAGTTATACATTGTTAACGTTCTATGGTTCCTGTTAGAATAATTAAATTCTCCAAAGATGACACTCGTAGTAAAAAAAAGCTATCTCGAAAAAATAAGGTTACAAAGCACAGAATATTTTACAACACCTTTAAAATTGAACCCATGCGACTATTTCCAATACCTTCGCTCCATCGACTTTTTCGATATTTCAATTCACCAAGGGTTAATTAACCCCCCGCTTTCATCGGAAGGGAGTATCGCGGATTGATTTATGGTCCCGGGCCGCGATTTCTCTGGGTTATACATCCGCGCGCGACGTATAAATCGAGCACGATGATAGGGCCGCGAAAAATACGGCCTCCTTTCGAGCGTAAAAGTCAATAAATATTAGCCAGTGCCGTCGCCACGGCTGTAGTTAATTTTGCGGTGACAACGGGCAGAAGGTGCGAGAGTGAGACGGTTCAAAAAGAAAGCGAGAGAGTTACAAAGGGCGACAGGGATACCTCTTCCTGCTTCATTCGTCAATGTCAAGAGCTCTAAGCTAGCTCCAAAGAGCTGCTTTCGTAGTCTATACGAACCCGCTAATACGAACCTGTTTACTTTTATCCGAGCGCGTTTTTCCGCTCGACTTTCTATCCTTGACACACAGCCACACTCTCCACCCACGATTAATTCTACGTTCTTTTTCTCGAAGGGTGCGCGGTATCGATTGCCCCGTTTCGTTTCAAGCAAATTTCGCGGTGAACCTTCTCTGTTATTTTTCTCGCAACCTTCTCGATGATTTATGCCGTCCGGTTATGCCTCGATGAAATAACGCACGAATAGAGTCGACCTTCGTCGGTAACGCTATCTAAAGTGGTTTTCAGTTCTAACTATTAATTTGTGGATTCTAGAAACATACGAAAATGGGTTTGCTTTGTTTGTAAAAAAATTAGGTCAAAGATCAAGGGTTTCGATAAAGAAACAGATCGTGAGTCGAGGTGATAGATTTATTACGAAAATTGAAGTTCAACAGGTAAAATGGTTTTAGAATAATGTAGTTTTTACGAGAGCTATTTCAACTTGGGCTTTTACCGTCGTTTTAGAATAGAATACTATTGTCTAGCTGAAATTTCGCGATACAACGCAAATTTGTTCTGTTTTTAATAACAATAAGCAAAATTTGCTCGATTCAGAGGCAATTTTATTAGATGTACACGACAATCCTATTCGGCTTCAATTTCAATACGCCGACGGTGAAATGTCGGCATTGTTTTTATAATTCACGCTTCTCTATACAAACGGAAGTATCATTCTCCAAGTTCGTCGCGGCACTCCCGCGGAATTACGGGACGAAGTCGATGGTCTCGAGAGCCACGGAACGTCTCGAAGGATAAAACGTCTCGGTTGCCTCGCTTCGAGAGAAGGAAACTTTCTCGCAATGGAGAGTTGAATTTATTGAAGAATATCATACGATCTCTCACGCATAACAGCTGGCTATGCATCGTTGAGAACACAATTCCTACTTGAATATTTAAATCGTTTTCGGTTCATCTCAAAGGATCGACGTGCAATAAAGATATTAATCATTCATGTACCATGCACCTGGTTTCCATTGAACACGTTACGAACGACGAGTTCTTCAATGTATTTCCTAAATGACTACACGCTAACATCGATCAAACGATGTTCTTTGCAACTATCCTCGTTTCGACTTTTTATTTACTTATTTTTCTTTTATAATTATCATGCATCCCCTATTAAAATATATATTTATTCAAAATTTGAGGTTCCAAACTTTCTTATTTAAACATTGCAGCGGCTACGATTTTTCATCCACCGAAAAGTGAATCTGCTCGAAACGAAATCGCGTGCGTAAGCGCGCACGATTACTATCGAACAAAAATTCGTGCTCGAACACGGGAATTCGTGTCTCCCGTTACCCAATTTGATCGGTATGAGCAGATAAAATTGGTCGGGATACGGCGAGCCCGGAATAACGCGACACGCTGGAAATATTCGGTGTTCGCGCGACTATAAAATGTCAAGGGAATGTTCGCAATTCATATGCGAACTAATAACGTATTCCCTTGAATTTATCAAGACCTATTCGAAAATCGACCCTCTGATTTCGAGTCGAACAGAAAACAAAAGGAAATGGAACCATCTTACTGTGGCGCGAACGTGGAGAATAAATGGTTTAGTCAAAAAAGTAATTCGCTGAGCGCCGTTGTAAAACGAATTGCGCGGTCATTTCTTTGTAATGGAAGCACACGAGTGGATTACGAAGTATCATTTTTGTGGGAAAAATTTATAATCAAGCTGGAAACTGAGTAAATTCAATGTACGATCTGGATTCAGACAATTTAAAACCTTATATGACTCGGTACGAATGCTATAAAGTTAATACCAGCAATTGAGCATGGCATGAATAGGACGAGTGAACTTGAATCGCTAATGGAACGTAACCGAAGACCACAATGAACGTAAATGGAACGCTCATCCATCCTCTGACCTTTCTATACCTAAAAATTAACCTTCTTTGAAGATTACTTAACAACGATGGAAACTTTTCGCTCTTCTCTTATATATTGTTTATGCTTCCTCTTAGACGACAAACATTTTTCTCGTACAAATTCGACAAACTTTCCATCGTCACCGGTATGTTTACCTATCCGTGCCTCTATATGTTATAACCATTGATTAATCAAAATTTCTCATAAAGCATTGCCCGGTAATAAAGCTCTAATTAATAATTCTGCTGTTTCGAACTGGTTCACTTAGTTTAAAATCACCGCAGCGATCCCGATGGTTTTTCTCGATGCAATCCATTAATTATATTCCGGTACCGGGAAACGTTCCGCCGGCACCGTTTTTAATTACACCCGAAAATTTCGGTGGCCACCACGCGCGGATAGATGTGTGCTTCAGTGCGGAGCAGTGATTAATTTTACGAATAAAATGTTCACGCACTGAGAATTCGAGCGAGCGCGCGAGTACACGCGTACATCATAATGCGCGGTGCGATTTATGCCGGCCACTTACGCCAACCAACTCTTGGTGGAAGGGATAATTTGTTTCACATTTAAACAGGCCGCACCATTATTGGATTTCCCGCGGTTTCTTGCCCCTAGATTTATAACAGTTTTGCGCGTCGCCGGACTATACGAGCGTAAATACAATTTCTGGTCATGGGGCACGTACAGCTAGACGAATCGACCGGTTTATCTCCCTCGTCGGATGAATTTCGAGGCATAACTTCGACCGGGTGCTTCTATTATGTTGGACCGTGTTTCCACACGTGGAAGGAGCCGGTTGGAACACTCTCGATGCATTTAATCCTGGTGGTTATTCATTGAAGGAATCTCTTGTACGATTGGTTCGTATAGTAGGGGTTGTTACGAGCAAATGCATTCCAAAGTTGTGCAATGATAATCTACTTGGAACTTCAACAGATTTTCCAGAAACTCATAAATATTTAAGATATTTTGAAAAGAAGAAAAAAAACAAATTATAAATACTCATATTTTGTTATTCAATTGGCTAATTTGCTGTGGTTTGAAACAAGGAAAACTTGAATCGATAAAAATACGAAATTTAATTTAAAATTCATGTTTGGAGGTACTTATTTGACTAAATTTTCATTCAATAAAATCGGACCTACGTTACACAATCCTGTGAACTTTACACTATCGATATCACTCCCCTCGATTACGCTTTCACGAGCTCGTTTCTTCTTCTGGTCACGTTCGTTTTTCACCCACCTCCCCCTGGCCGTCTCTCTTGTTCGCCCGTTTCTTTCAGCCATTTTTTCCCAAGTCATTAATTAAGAGAGCAATATCAGTAAGTAGAAGAGAGCCGCATAGTTTGTTCTGTGCGTTTGCACGAACGTAATCAGCGAAGATCCATGGGACCGAGCTAAACGGCGAATTTCTTCTGCACTGCGTACAATTGGGATACATATATAATATATACGTGTTTGTGTGTGGCACGAGAGATAAACAAACAGTGGAGGGTCAGCTGCGAGAGAGGAAAATAAATTTTCCAATATTATTTTCGCGTTCGTTCGCGTTTTTTTTACGGAATTATTGCGCCGCCTCACTCTCTACCTTTCTTTTTGCCAACCTTTTTCCAGTTTCTCTTTCTCTACTTCTTTTTCCCAACGGTTGTACCTCCCAGAAATCGTGCGCGCTATTAGAAAGCTCGGTTAGCGATGGTTCTCCCTCTCGAAATGTATTTCTTGGGATTTTTAACGCACGATTTGCTAAATCGTTCCCCGTCATTGTTGTAGAACTGACCTATAAGTTTCAAGGCGTACGCCACCGATTATGCCGTTACGAGCTCATTAATTTTTCCTTCCTACTTTCCCCGACGTTATTCTCTTCCCTCGTTTCCGCTGTTCCCGTCACCCCATGCCTCTGACTCCGCCTTTTCTTTCCCGTATAATTAATTTCGGGAATTACGCCGCTAATCCCGCGTACGAACCGCAACTGTTCGTGATAGCGACACGATCGCAATCGGGGAGGGTAGTATTTGTTCGATGGGTAGAAAGCTCGTAGCGATATCCGTGCTGTACGGAACCTCGTTTTTGATCATTTATTACATTCAATAATTAACTGCGGGACAAGGATTATCGTTTTACGATACGCTTATTTCCTTCTTTCGTAGAATTGTTTTTATTTTTTAAAGGAAGTTAATTTTTTTGCCAGATAAAACGGATATTTTATTTTTATCGCAATAATATTTTTATAGTACCGTAATAAAATGGAAAATAGAGACGAAACATTAATTGTGAATGCAAAACAGAAGAACAGGCTCTCTGGTAAAAAAAAAACCAGGCAGTTTCACCTAGTTTTAGAATTTTTTCCTTTTTTTTTTTTTATGGAAAAGTTGTTCGACCAACTCGTTGCGTTTTTTCTCCCTCGCCGCGAGGGACTATTATTTGGCTTCTTATTGGGAAACGTTTTGGCATTCTGCTGCCAATGACGGATGAAAATTGAGGTTTCGCGTTTGATGGAACTTTGAAAAATATTAATCGTTCCAGGGTGTAATGTCGGAACGTGCGTAGCAGGAAAAAGTAAATAGTCATAACCAGATACTTGGCAGGAGTTGCGCAGTTTCTGACGTGAATTAATGGTCCCAGTGACCATCGAACCGTGCGAAACGAAAACCACCGTGTTTCGTTCTGGTTTTCTACCCGCGTAACGATGGCGTTCGTGGAATATTTCGTGTTGGCTGCTTTTTCGACGAGTTTTAAATACGGTGTTGGAATTACGAGCGCGAACGTGTACGCGGAAGTTCTTTAATCCTTTTATGCAATAAAGGACTACATTACTCTTCGTGTGTTTTACTTTCGGAAATTGAACCACTGTCACCTTCTAAACCTGAAGTTTTGTCGCTTTTATTATATCACCATTTTCTCTTCAGCAATGGATCGATATAACTGGACACGTGAACTGAAACTGACCTTTATTCGACACGAGTTATCGTACAATACGAAACGATCAATTGATTCTGGCGAGTAACGAAAGATTTTTCAATCAGATTCGCGACAGATGGAAGAAGCAGGATGTAACGGTCGCAAAAACGAATTCCATGACGACTAGTTGCGATGAATCGAGTTTAAAGTTTCGACGAGTCTTCCCCACGGATGTTAAATGCGTCTAACTAGCGTTTAACTCCCGGAAGGCGCGATGGCTCTTCCTTCCGTCAGATTAGAGCTGCCACGAAGCATCGAATTAGCGCCCCGTCAGTTTCCGCGTTACGTGTTTCGCGGCTGATAAATACCACGACCCCGTGCCGTTGTCGCGAGTTACCGTGCAGTTATCTACGGGACCGACAAATTTCTGGATGAGCCAGTCAGCTGCCTTTTAATTGAGCCTCCCTCGCACGAAACTTCTGCTTATACCGATGTAAACTCGCGTCGTCACCTTGCTTGTTACGCGCGATGACTGCCCTTAGGTATTCAATTAGCGTGGCTTTCTCGGTTCAAGCGGTTATGGTGATATTTAAAGGCACCGAGGTCAATAAAGTGCGGAGTCATTAAAGTTGGTTGATAGTGATTTTTACGAGACAAACATTGAATTAAAGAGAATATCACGGTTTAATCTTGGCGAGGATATTTATTTTGTTACTGAAGGAATTTTAGAAGCGACATTTAATATATACTGAAATTCAATATCTGTCTTTTCTTAAATATGTATAATTATGTTGAATATGCAGTTAACGATACCTCCTTTTCAACTTTAAATAACTTTGAATTTTAATGACGCGACCTCGATAACCTTGCATGATCTACTATAAAAAAGAGTGGTTCAAATCTATGGAAATTGTCAAGCTGACCTAGAAACGGCACTAAAATTGCAGAGATAAAAAATATGAAGGAAAGAAAAAAAGATGAAAAAAAGAAGAAAAAAAAAACTGTATTTCGCGGTGCAATTATGACAAACAGATATTTCCCGAAGCAAAATGTTTTCGTTTACTTATATCTTTCAGTGGATATTTTCCAACCCCTTCGAATAATTCGAAAACTACAGGAAATAACGTTACTTGTTGGAGGAAAATATTGGTTCTTGCTAAAATATTTGTTGTTCGTTGAGAAGTAGGGAGATACAGTGAAACAAGCTTTGCTTTTTCCTATGAAGAATCGTGGTCGTTTTCGTTCGTTCCGCATCGTACATAACTTGGAGTGTTTGAGCATGATTCGCGTAGTATTGATATAATGCTGTAGAGACATTTTAAATGGGACGCTCGAAAAATTATTCCAGTCCCTGGACACCCCGGTGATTTTGAGCGCGACCAGAGTTGCGGCCAGCGAATATTGAGTTTAAAGTTTTGACAGATCGCCTTTCGCTCACGTTGGAATCCCCCGTTTTGGAAGTTTCAGGTAGACAGTACTTAATTTGACGACGTTTCCTAGATCCGACGCCTATCGTCGTTCAGTCAGTTTTCCGACCACCTCGGCGCTTGGATCAACTCCAATTATCGACTTTTATTTCGTGCCTTAAAATAACAATCGCTCGTCGTACTTTGTTCGTAAGCGGAAAGAGGATAAAATTCTTTTTTCCAAGTATCCCTTGAGAATCTCATTAAATTTTACACAACTTACATACACTTGCTGTTTCGAACGTAAATTCTTTTTTTTTTCTTTTTTTTTTCGAAGAGTGACGTTAACGAGAAACTCGTTATCGAAATAATTTAACGATCTAAAAGTAATTTTATATCGGCGACCTACTTTCTCCACGAAAATCATTTCCTTCGAATAAAAATGAATTTTACGACAAGAACGATACTGCTTTGCTGATTTTCGAAATACCTAATAATACGAGCACGCGGAATATGAGATACTGTACTTTATAGCCTTAAATGCTCTGAAATTTAATAAGACTTTTTTATGGCTTCTCGAGGTCAACAACGATTGACTTATGACCTGAAAAATGAAAGCTTACTACGAAAGTCAGAATTTTTAGTACCGAATTCCAACACGAATTAACCAATTTCCGAAAGAGAGACCTTCAATCTCGAAAGAAAGATCAGAATTTTAGGAACAAATAAAAATATCAAGAACCACCGGAGAACATGACACGTTTCTCATTTTGTTTAACGTTAGACCAACGCTCTGGTGAAACATCGAATTAGCTACACGTCATTTTACGCATTAACCGATCGCTCGTAGACGCAAATATACGTTTAGACCCTGTGTACACATGCTCGCACACATACACACGTACACATTGGTAACCAGCACAGTTTGTTCAACCACACGTCACGATCGCACAACGCGTTCACGTGCCGAGATTTTACAGGCAATTAGGTTGTCGTATCTTTCGCGAGGGAAATCGGTGACGTTTGTTTCACGTGTTCACCTTTTTTTTTTTTCCCTCTTTTTTCCATTTCTGTTTTTTTTTCCCACCGTCAGCCCCACATTGATTAACAATTTATCGAAAGCCGTAAACCGTGAAATAGATCGCCGGTCTTCTAGAAAATTGCTATTACGGTGTATTCGATTGAAAGTTTTGTTTATACGCGTATCGTGAAATCTGTTTGTTCGAGAAACATGTTTCGCCGCACAATGCGGATGGTTTGACACGAGCGAAACCCCGTCGAGGAAATTGAACAAATCTCGACGGTGTACCGCGAGTATGGAAGAGGGAAAAAAAAAAGCGAAATCATCCAGCCACGTGGACCATGCGTTACAAAGGGAATTACGCGCACCTGCGTTGATTCTTTTTGCAGGGGAAACATTCGTATTTATTAAATTTGTGTGAGAGTTGGTGGAATTTTCTCGTAAATATTCTGTTGGTTCAATGCGATGTTGCCGTACTATTCTTAACCGGTGTTTAAATGCGAATTTTTAAATACACTGGAGAGTGAAAATGTCGTATGCAATATAATCTTTGAATTCGTATAATTCTGGGAAATAAATCTACGTTTTACTATATATTTGGTAGGTTTGTTCCTTTAATCGCTTAAAAGAGATTTGGAGACTCGGATGTAATTATTTTATATATTTTATATATTTTGTCCGGCAACGTATGTTGAAAAAGATCCGTCTTACTTGAATCATGGCTAGTCTTCCAACTTCCCAATTCATCAAATTAAATCAAGCACATTTCGCTGTTATCGTACAGTTATCCTGTTCGAGGCACCCCTTTTTTCATCTGACTCGCTCGCAATATTGGACTCTCTTTAATCCGATGACGGTAACCGACTGTCGTACGCGAATTAGTTGGAACAAACTGGACAAGGGGCTTGATTTTACGAGCAATCGTATAAATGTACACGGCTAAAACGCGAAACCGATTAAGAGAAACACTCCTGGATCCAGGTATTTACTTCTATTGCGATTCAAGTATTAACACTAGCATAATTTCTCTTTATCCGTGTTTATTTTTAACCGATCCTAATACCTCGTTGATCAATATCCCCAATGTAATTTTCGGCATCGGAATTTTGAATAAAAAATCGAACGAATCGCGAATACTTTATGACACGATAATATTCTTTTTCGGTTCAACGATCAAAAAACTCTTAATCGACAGAAAAAAAAAGCCTGGAATCAATGACACGCGTCGAACATTGTGGAATAGAGGAGAAACGTGGGAAACACGGGTTTCTTTATGGATGGGGTCATCGAGATGTATCCGCAAGCTCTCGACGCCCGTTCCAACTCCACAATCGATCGCGATTCGCCTTGGATTCAGCTTTCACCGCTTTCATCGCTTTATTTCCGATAGTGGAGCAACGCGGGGATCGATTCGACCGGACGATTGTGATTCTCTCGCGGTCCAAGTTAGATATCAAAGCCGATAAAACAGCTGCCGACTTCGTGCCACGGCCTGATTGCACGCTGAAGATATCGGATCTATCTTCTTTTCGGTGGAAAACAGGAAGGAGCGAGCAGAGCTTGCCAGAGATGTTTCAACCAAGGTGTTTCTCTGTACGTGGCTCATTTCGATGTTATTCGTTCGAGGATTCGTTTGCGTAGCGATTCCATACTTTTGTCTTTGCGGAAATGTTAGATTTTATTGGGGTGAAACGGTGATGGGTGAGTGAGAAATATTTCAATGAATTTGGCTCGTTTTTTTGTGGGAAGTTTAAGACGTTGGTATATTTTTATTAAAAAGAAGTACAACTGNAGTCTTCCAACTTCCCAATTCATCAAATTAAATCAAGCACATTTCGCTGTTATCGTACAGTTATCCTGTTCGAGGCACCCCTTTTTTCATCTGACTCGCTCGCAATATTGGACTCTCTTTAATCCGATGACGGTAACCGACTGTCGTACGCGAATTAGTTGGAACAAACTGGACAAGGGGCTTGATTTTACGAGCAATCGTATAAATGTACACGGCTAAAACGCGAAACCGATTAAGAGAAACACTCCTGGATCCAGGTATTTACTTCTATTGCGATTCAAGTATTAACACTAGCATAATTTCTCTTTATCCGTGTTTATTTTTAACCGATCCTAATACCTCGTTGATCAATATCCCCAATGTAATTTTCGGCATCGGAATTTTGAATAAAAAATCGAACGAATCGCGAATACTTTATGACACGATAATATTCTTTTTCGGTTCAACGATCAAAAAACTCTTAATCGACAGAAAAAAAAAGCCTGGAATCAATGACACGCGTCGAACATTGTGGAATAGAGGAGAAACGTGGGAAACACGGGTTTCTTTATGGATGGGGTCATCGAGATGTATCCGCAAGCTCTCGACGCCCGTTCCAACTCCACAATCGATCGCGATTCGCCTTGGATTCAGCTTTCACCGCTTTCATCGCTTTATTTCCGATAGTGGAGCAACGCGGGGATCGATTCGACCGGACGATTGTGATTCTCTCGCGGTCCAAGTTAGATATCAAAGCCGATAAAACAGCTGCCGACTTCGTGCCACGGCCTGATTGCACGCTGAAGATATCGGATCTATCTTCTTTTCGGTGGAAAACAGGAAGGAGCGAGCAGAGCTTGCCAGAGATGTTTCAACCAAGGTGTTTCTCTGTACGTGGCTCATTTCGATGTTATTCGTTCGAGGATTCGTTTGCGTAGCGATTCCATACTTTTGTCTTTGCGGAAATGTTAGATTTTATTGGGGTGAAACGGTGATGGGTGAGTGAGAAATATTTCAATGAATTTGGCTCGTTTTTTTGTGGGAAGTTTAAGACGTTGGTATATTTTTATTAAAAAGAAGTACAACTGTTTTAGTTTTTTTTTTTCTGTAGGATACTATGGTAGTTTCTGTGAACTAAATAATCACGGAGATAACATCGTAGATGAGTTTTAAGCTTTATTGATTTATTAAATTTGTGTCTCCTGAATATGTCGTACTTTCTTGATACCTATACGTCAAAAAAGTATCAGCAAGGTTTTTAACCTCTGCTCGAGGTACATTTTTAGTCCCCTTTAGCGAGCAGCGTACACATTTAAGTTTTCAAAACGTATATTCGTTGCACGGTGCAACGTTGCAAACAATCCGGCGAATTTCAACGAAACCGCGGTTCTATGGAGCTCAACCAAGCTTGACCCGTAATCTTGAAAATAGTTTCCGCGTTCAGAAACGCAACGTCGTTTCCGCATCCTTCTCTCGCGCTTTCAGGCTTCTCAAAAGAAATCTCGAGCGAAGAAATAGGATATAACCCCGTCATCGAGCGTATACGGGGCGCCTACTCGGTTGCAATTAAAGAGAAACGATTCCTAATGCGTTTACCTCGTCAACCCTTTAAAATTTGCATTTAAACATTTCGTCCGTCGGATAAACGTGGCTCAATGCGAGTCGCGCGGAAAATACATAGAAATCTGAATTCCTCGAATAGTCCGCTCAAAGAGTCCGGTCAAAAAGGGACGGAAAGCTCTTTTCACGAAGCAGAGTAATCTACTAACGGCTGATACCGTTTCAACAGCCACAGACCATGTATACCTCTGAGCGCACTCTATTAAATGTACTAACTCGCAAGACACTTTTCGTCGGAGTCCCCTTTCCCTGTTGAAATTCAAAGAGGACGCCAGACGGCCCAATGTTCAATCCTGTCCCCGCTAAACACTGTTGTCTATTCAATCCAATTTATTTTTCGGTGTGCGTTACTTACTCTATCTTTTTCAATTTCCTTTTTTTTGTATCCCTTTCCTTTTATGCACGAAGCGAATATTTTTTTAACAATCAATTTCATTGAGCGAATGAAATTGTTTTAATAGATTTCCTTTATTATTATTAATTTTTTTTTTTTATCTGGAAACGATTTCTTTTTAGTTTGTGAGTATCTTTTTAATAAACGAAAGGGTTCTTCGAAATAATATTAGTTTTTGGCTTCAGTGTTACTTGAAACCTGTTTTCAAAGTACGTGGAAGAGGAAAAGGTAGTAATGCCAAGAAGCAATTATAAAAGGTTATTCAAATAAGTCTTCTTTAAGATTGAAATTGACTTGACTTTGATTCGAGAAGAGATGCACGGTTATTTTTTTATTATATTTCAATTAGTTCGAGAGAAGAGCGAAAACAAGGGAGTAAAAATTTGTATTCGTGTTTTAACGAGAAATATTATCCCAATAATGTTTTATAGCGGAATATGTTTCATTTTTAACTGAGCTTTTTTGTTCCTCGTTTATAATGATTCCTATGAATCCTGCACCGCTGCCGATGCATTGCAGATAAAATTTAAACAACATTCCTGACTTGTATTTATTACATTTATGCACCACCTGACGTATTTATATTATCATTTACATACTTGCCTCTGTTCATGTTTTCCTATTTTCTTTGTCCTTCCAAAATATACGCTCAACTACATTTTATTCATAATTTCTCCTCTGCGAGTAACGAAAAATCGATGCAAAACTCAAATTATTCGCACGTGCACATCTATCTTTTTCTCGGTATTTTTCGACAGTGGTGTTATACTCAAAACTATTAGTAGTATAAAAAACTTGTTACCGTACACTCTAGATTAGTTAAAGTTTTAAAACATTTAAGATTTAATGCGTATTAATTTCAGTTATTTTTTATACACACTATATTCTCCATACAAAATTTCTTTTCAACGTAGTAAAAAATAAAATGAATCATTCCAGTTCTTCGTTAATTTTTTTTAATACATCCTGCAACCATTAAATCATCTCGTATACTCAGGATTTTATATTTTCTTTCGTCGAGCCAGAACTACCGTTAAAATTCGGTATCGCAACGGAACAGCCAACGTCACATCAATAACGCTAGCAATTAGTTAATACAAATTCGCGGCTAGGCTGATAGAACGATTTCTGCGGTGCTTGAGAGCTGATTCTCGCTGCCACAGCGAATTCTAGATTGCTAACAAAATTAAGTCCCTGGCGGGCCAATAGTTTCGCGTCAGCCCAGCGTGAAATATTTCCCTGCTCCTCGTAGTATCTGGTCCTGCAGGACCGACTAAAAAGACGAATTGAAAAATAGAGGGAGGAAAAGGAAATAGAGCGGGAACGCAAGAAAGAAAAAGGAAAATAATAAGAACGATTGACGCGAAAAAAAAAGTAAAAAAAAAAAAGAAAATAGCGTGGCATTAGCGATATTCCGGTGCGATATTCAGCATTTTTCAGCGCGATGGATATCGAGTTAAATTTAATGCAATTTCACGTTACATTATTCCGATAATCTTATCGCGCGTCATTGCCCATTGGACTTATGGAAGGGCTTTTATCTTCCGTCCGCTTGTACCCGCCTCCGTCGGTTCAGTTATCGCATTATTTCGCGCCCGATAGTTATTAATCGAATACCGATACAGGCCGAATAAATAGAAACTTCCGTTAAAATTGGAATTATCGAGCCGGCCCGGCGGTCTCGCGTTTTTCGCGAGTCTGCCATGGTCTGTGTTGCGACAAGGAATTGAAGCACGCTGATGGTGGCATTCCTGTCGCGCCGTGTTGAGCTTTTTTAATAATAGTGAGTTATTTCTGCGGATGACGCAGGTTTATTGAATCAATTTATTGTTGAAATAGTCGTTGATAAATTTCTGAATTATTTCGCACGATCAACTACCATGTTGTCACTATTTTATTGAAATGTTGTAAAATGTAGCGGCACCGTTTTAGAATATCAAATGTACACAATGTCAAAGAACGTAAAATATACGAATTAAATAAAAAAATGTTTAGTGACGATAGGTTAACAAAAATAATACCAGCTACACCAATAATTCTAAGCTTCTGAATTTTGTTTTCTTTTCGATGCATAACCTTAATCTTTATTTAGCCACCGAGTCGTCAGACACCTCATCCGTTCTCGGAGTAGCCACAAGCACATTTTCATGCACGGGCAAGGTGATATAACGTTATCATTTCAAGACTTTACGCTCTCCCGGTGGAAGCATAGTTATCCGATCGTAAGGAAGATCGCTGGATTCTCGACCTCGCATCCTTCTTCATAAATTCTGACCTTCTGTATTGATGTATGAACACCAGATGCGAATCCGTTAAATCAGAACAAGATATCTCGCTTCCGCTTCTGGGGACGAAACTCGGGATAATATTTGTCTTATCCATCGCTGTCTTTTATGTCTTCGCTACCGACGAGCGTTTTCGAAAGATTGGCTGCCCTATTTCCGCGTGTTATTGCGCGCGATCGCGTCGTACGATTGGGTAATGAAATTGCTTTTCACTTAGACGCGTATGTTCCTTCTGGTCGACTATAATTCGTTCTCTTTTACACTATTTCAACCAAGGTTTTTAAAAAAAATTCTTTCTCGCAGCGAAAACGAACGATCGTCGTGTTCTTTGAATCTCTAGCGATTGGTCTGCCACGATTACAGGTTCGCAGAATCGCGAGGTTACAATAACTTCTTACTCGAACCTTTCCCACCCCTTCCTATCACGGTTTTCATTATTCCCGATAAAGCCGCAGACCTCGGTTACAATTTCACCGGCATCGCGTCAACTTAATCCCCTATCTCGAGCAAACGGTCTGTTTATCTGCGAGATTATTCGAATATAGCCGACATTTGCTTCGGCGGATAAAAGAGTGAAATTGCGAAGTAATTCGTAATCAAAAACAAAAGCAAAAATATAAGAAAGAGAATTAGTTACAGAGATCCTTCAGTTTTTTCTTCCTAAGATAAAACTGGCAAAAACACTCGTAACTTCCTTATAAAAACCGTCTACTGCCACGTTAACGATCTCAGAATCAACAAACAACAAGAACCACCAAAAAAAAATCCACTATCTTTTTAGTCTCCAAATTATTTCCCAGTTTTTCCTCAATCCTAAACCAAACTCCCAGACAATCGTACACGATCATCCCACCGAATTAAGCTCGATCTCGTCCGAGGCCGTCGACGATCGCAACTAGCCTGCTAGACATCGAGTTGGCGCGAGTATGGCGCGAGTCGGCCGGAAATGACGAAAGTCCTCCACCAGCGGCTACGTTTAATCAGAATGGCCGAGCTCCGTATCGGCGCCACGACTCGCATTAGTCCCGACACGGAATCGCCAGCGGGTACTAGTCGTACGAGCGAGAAGTGCCAGAGGCGTTGGCCGTTGGCCAGATTGAGCTGACGAGCTGCCTCTGCGCGTATCGCGCGCCCACGTCTCCGCCAGCGATCCTTTATGTCCTCGCGGCGTCGCGGCCTGGAAACAGTCAGGTGGATGCGAATAATCCCGAAAGCAATTTGGCGGCAGCGCCGTTCAATCTACTCTCTCCCGTCTACTCTTCCAAGTAGCGGCAACCTATCCTTCTTCCACTCATCAGCTTTGCTCTTCATCCTCGTCCGCCTAGGCCTGGATATCGTCAAGCAGGCCGCGCTTTAACGAGGCAGACGAGCCCAGGCCAGAAGGAGGGAACTTCGACATTCTCGAGTGGACTCGAAAGTTGGTTTTAAGCCGTTATTAACGGATGCGTATCAACGCTGGCTGAAGCTTTGAGAGCTTGACCGCTCGAGAGCCGCTCCTACTCCTCCTCCTTCGGCTTGCGCCCGCGAGCACCCTCAGAGAGTGCTACGAGTAGTTCATCCTAGGCATGATTCCGCTTTTCGCGGAATAGTATAATTCGTGGTGAGCACGAGCGCGTTTTTTATTTCGACCTTACCTAGGTGAAATATTTGATTATTTGTTTTGGGGTTTGTGAGAATGATAGAATTTTTAGAACCAGTCGAGAGTGGGTCAGAGCGACAGGTTTGCGATTGAATAGTATTCGAATCGAAGTTATAGAGGGGTTATGGAGTGCTTGAGTTTATCGCGTGGATGAAGGGCGCATGGCTGCCTAAGGTTTCGGATAGACGTAGTCGAATGTCTTTTGGGAAGGTCTGAATAAAGCGAAAGAGGTAGAGAAATAAGAAGAGGAGAAATATGAGGGTGTGAGAATAAATGGTTGTGAAAATGCGTTCGTGAATTGAGAATATAGGTTGAGAATTGAAAGCATTCCGAGCAAGAATACAGAATGCGAGTTAATATAGTAGTTACTGTTAATTGTTGTGTCTACCTGTTTGTAACTAAACATTTTTGCAATAACGGGGTTGGTAGGTTTGGGATTTACTAAAGGGTGAGAATTCTCTTTGATGAAATTGTTGCAACGGTTGCTTATATAGGTATTTGATAGTGGGAGGATAGTGTTGATTAAGAGTAACGATTGATCGGTTTGTGCTTGGTTTGGGTCGGTTTAATGAAACACGTCTGAGAGGGTGAGCTTGGCAGGAATTAGACGTTGGGTGTGAAGTGGTTTGATACGGTTAAGGCATGGAATTCCAGAACGACTGAATGGAATGTTAGGAATAATCGAGGTATGAATATAGCTTGTGCGACGATTGAAGAATATTCGATATTTTTATTTGGAAAAAAACGATAACGAAACTAGATATTTTAGAGGAATCGTTACTGATTCTTCACAAATTATATTAGATAACCGAAATGAAATTTTCGGCTGTTAACAGATACTTTTCATCGAAATTCGCGAAGTCGAGAGATCTTAATATATATAGCTTTATGTTTGGACATTGAATCGTTTTTACGTGTAAAGAATTTTAACGGAAACGTTATAAATATTTAACGATGAAACCGCTATCAGTGCTTTCAACTTTAGTAGTTTCGTTCTTTCAACCTGGAAGGCAAGGTTAGGTTGCGTTTAGACGCTTTTATGTTCAAACATCAAATTTCTTTTATTCCTAAATACGACACGATGAGATTTATCGAGAGTGCTATAAATATCCGTATTCCACGATATCCGTTATCGGATTTTCTAATTTTTACTCATCCTCTATTTTGTAGATATATTAATACGAGACTTCATACGTAACATCAACTGTTTTTTCCTCTCGATACTTGACATATAAATATAACGATGCAAAAAAATAAATATGTTTTTCTACACGTAGTATCGTATATTTCTATTTTATCATTTTTATTCAGTTTTTTACAATCTCATTTCAAAATAAATCTATGAAATAGAAAATTTTCAGGCAGCGAATATCGAAAATATTAATTGCGTTTCGTGTAACAGTTTCATGAAAATGCAAAAAAAAAAAATGCCCGAGCAATCCTGACTCGTATTGTAGTTATAATGTTCCAACTAGACTCGGCCTAAGTGGATCTTAACGTATCATTGAACGATCTTAACGAGGCAGACGAGCGGTTCCTGCTCGGTGGGAGGAAACTTCGCTATCCTCGAGTGCACTTCAAGTCCATCTTAGGCAGTCATTAACGGATGTACGGTGTAATGATACGTGCTTCAGCGGTTTGATCCCTTGAATGACGTCGCTGCACTTCTCAACGTTACCCAATAACAATTAACAAGCAACCGCGGTTTGAATGGTCCATATGGGTACTCGAGTGGTAAACACGTTTTCAAAGGCAACGACGGTCTTTATGCTCGATGATGGGCTAGAATATTGTCCCCCGCAGACGAGAAGGCAATTGAACAGGATAGAGAGCTATAATTGTGTTTCAGGCATTATAGTATTTTAATGCCGAGAATCACGAGATATTAACTCTGAAATAGTCTATTCTATGTTTGTGCTAGGTAGCTCCATGAATATATTACATACTGCACACTGATTCCAATCAAACTTAACAGAAATATTAACTATCATTGTATCGCATGGTCAAAATGACCAATTCACAACTTCTTAAACAATTTTTATAAATTTCCTGCGGTACATTTTTCGAGATTTCTCGCGATATTTTGTAAAAAATATGTACAAAGTTCCATCTCTCCTGCATTACGTATTTTTATGTATCTTTCATTTCGATTTTTTTGGTACAAATAAGTATATCTCAATCGTCAATAGTTTCAGTATCAAATTCGTGCTAGGATATTTACAAATTATACAAAATATTCGACAAGAAATCGATTTTGTTCTTCAATGATGATTCCAAATATCATCAAACCTTATTAAGACCGAACGCTAACGATCGAGCAACGAAAAGTAACGCTCAAGGATCGGTTCGCGTTTGACGATTCCATCGCGACCTCAAATATCTCATCCGAATCTATCGTGCTCGAACGGAGCATCGCGGAACAGCTTTAACGAGCCAATCAGGCGCCATCAGTTCGCAGGAAGTTTAGCATTCCCGAGCGAGCTCGAAGGGGATCTTGAAAGCCTTATTACCGCTAGGGTCAGCCCGTTAAGGCGGCTTTTGAAAATCTGATCATGTTCGAACAAAGTGTTTCCCGGTTCCCGTTCCCATGTCGAAAATCTCTGTTCGCAAACGACACTACCGAATTCCACGCGATTCTATGAAAATCCATTTTGTCCCCGATCATAGCGATATCCGACTTTAATTTACCGTCCCACTTCTGTATTATTAAGGATATTGGTTTCTGGGCCTTTGCCACTCGAGTAATATCCTGTTGCTAACATATAAACGCAGATAGGTACCTACAGCGTTCAACCATTCAGATATTACTCGTGTTTAAGCGTGAACAAACTGCTATTGTACAAAAGTGCTTAACCATTGGTCGAGGAAGTTACTTGGTTCCTTTGTACGAGCAAATTCATTGATACGAGCTTCTATTTCGCTTCGATCGGATATATAGAATAATTCAATGAAAATGTATTATTCGATTTTTTTGGTAAAATTGTTTCTTGTTAACGGAATGATACCTATTTTTATTGTACAGTAAAAGCGATAACGTATTTATAATATCAAGGTAGCTTAAGATTTTAGCGCACCAGGTTATGATAGGAAATTTAATCATACGCACGAGAAATTTCGTTTTTGCTCTTTGTTCTCTTTTTTTTTTTTTTTTGGTTATTCCTCTTTTTTTTTGTAATTTCATGGTTAGATTGCTTCGGGGATTTTAATGGTTTTCTACGAGTGCGTATCCGGGATTGTTGATGGAATTGTGAGAATGGTTGCGTTGAAGTTATTGTTTGATTTTTTTTTTTTTTTTTTCATTTGGACGGATTTAAAGTTAAGGTTTTAATCGCGTGTGTTAACTGTGGTTGAGCGAGTAAGAAAGATTCACTTTTTGTGACAAACGTTACGATTCGGAAGTGGTTATGTGTGGTTAAATAAAATACCGCGTTTCATGAATGCACGTGGGATGCAAAAGCATCTGGTTATTGCGATCGAAGTTCGGAAAGGCTTTTATAATACCGCCCGTTACGTTCATGCGGAAATTCCCGCGAATTGATCTGCGCGTATTTAATACATCCAGGAAATACAATTAATTTGAAATGTAAATACCTAGACGGTTACTGTTTTATTGCATAATTGATGTTAAATTTATTAACGCGAACAAATAATACAGTACCACGGACCATGTAAACAAAAAAAATAAATAAATAAATAAATAATAATAAAAATCCACGCATCTGTACCGAAATAATATATTCTCGCAAATATGTGAATAATTGACCGCTAAATTGGAAAGAAAAATGAATATTACAATTTCAGTAATGCAACACGATGATTCAACTAACTGTCTAATTTATAAGGTGCATTTTTCATGCGTGGAAAGAAGAAAAAAAAAAAAGAAAAGAAAAAATGAAAAATTTCACGTTCGTTCACGATATATTTCGATAACGATCGACAATAACGTCAACCGCCGTTCTCTTAATTGCCATTTGTCGTGGCTGCCTCGAGAGAGCGACAGAACAAAGCGTGAGAAATGAAAACTCAACTAAGCGCGTTGCTACGTGTCGCGAATAATGGAAAAGTCGGTGGACTTATTGCTTCGAGGCGGTCCTAATGAGCCGGGGAGTCGAACTAATCATCGACGACCTCATTGATCGATGGTCCGACACCGAAGGGCTAGGAAACAAATTTAAAACGAACGTGGCTAATCAACCAGAGCATTCGTAACACTTACAACAGCATTTTTTTCTTTTCAAGACGATTTTCTCAGTTCGCCGGAAAAATGGAGAAAAAGAGATCGGCGAGGTTAAAAATCGTGAAAGCAAAATGTGCCGCGGCTCGACGATAACGAATGAATAATATTGAGATAGTTTGTTCTTTCGCGACATTTATATCGCCGATGATAAAAGCGAAATGTGAAATACATTGTTCGAGGACCGTAGAGTGGAAGGATAGCTCCGATGGTTAAGGTTAACCATGATCAGACAAAGGAGAAATGTATATACTTTATAATACTTAAGAGTATTATGGAAACTGAGTCTCTTGGAACGAGACGAATTTCAAGGAGATACTTTTATCGAGAGGATTGGTCTATCTTTCGGTTGTTTATCACCGTAACCACCTATGAATTATATCCCTTGATATTATATTTTAATCGAATACTCGAGAATATTATAAAAACGCGAGTAACAGTACGATCCTCTAGAGAAATAAATTCATGTATAATTACACGCAATGTTAAATCCTGTTTGAATGAATTTTTCCTAAATCTAATTACTCCAAGCTATTGTTACCACACATTTCTACATTATAAAAATCCAATTAGCCGCAACACGAAATTGAATTGGTCGTTCAAAGAAATAGCTCTTCAAACAAAAATCAAACAACTTAAGGAAGCTTTTAATTCGATCGTGGAGCCGGCGTTCGCGCAGCCCATCGGTTTCGTTTGGCAAAAAACAAACGACGAGGTCGAGGGGGTGACGTCAATTTGATGGATACCGCAAATTCGTCGAACATCGTTCGTAGTGTATTGATTGCAGCCGGCGTAGCCAGCTACGTTTCGTGCGTCTTGCAGACGCTGAATTTTATTTATGACTCGATAAATTTGCCGTCAATAATGATCGCGGGGCATTGTAAAACGAAGGACGCAACAGATGGCGTTTTTCTATCGAAACTTTTACGCGTTTCATCGTGGACGAACGTGCGAGGAGGGATAATATTTTATTCGAATAAAAATTTATGGGAATAACACTGAACGTTGTTATCGATAATAAATAACTCGCTTTAAGTCACGACTCATGTTCGATTGAAAACGAAAAAAAAAAAAATCACCAATAAATTCAATTAAACTTACCCATTTGCCCAAAAGTTCATCCGCTGCTTGAAAACGCGTGTCTCTCGTACACAGCATCGATTCTGGCCGTTGACGAACGAATGCACACGATATCGCAAAAAGTTACACAACGAAACGACGATGCGCGACCCAATCATTAAAACACTATAAAGCAATACGTACGCGAGATATTAATTGTTTCGAATATTCCACGCTTTCGTTTTACCCTGTGCTCGAGAGTCTCTCGTAGTACGTAGTGGTAACGACGACTTAATTTTATGTCGTTTACATTTAGAGTCGTAGAAATACAACATGGTCGAGTCCAAAACACATCGTTCGTCTCTGCGCTTGCGCTTTTGCACAAGTTGCTCGCTTGCGTGTACGCACGCATATCGCAATCGCGAATTCGTAAATAGTAAATAATTCTACTTTATTCGTTACCCTTTTATTCGTTATTAGATATTATTTTTGTACAACACCGATCGACACTTGTTCCGATACACGTCGTTATGCTTGCTCACGATCACCGGTTAGGTTAGGTCGCCAATATTCTCGCCGGAGTTCGACTATCGTACTCGTTCTGTGATTGGCTACCGTCTTTCAATAATATGTATCTCGTTGACAAAGTCGAGTTCGACATTTTTTATAAGGAAAAACTTGTTCCAAATGGCCTCGGGAATTTATACTACCTCTTTAAATTAATTTACATTTCTCTTGGCGTATCCTGTATACGTGGTCGACTTACGCAGGCACGCACGCTCGTATAACTCGAACGAAGTAATCGAATAACGCTTCGACGATAAACTATCACCTCGCCTCGTAAACTCGTACGTTCGATCGACTCGAATTACTTAGTGGTATCGTTTGCCAGGATAAAGATAAAAATATAACCTATCCGGTGTAGTTCGTGCTTTACGCGTCCCTTTCAATCGCGAAGCGATCCAAAAGAGTTAAATAAGAAATCACAGGACGTCTCAACGATTTCTCAACTTTCCGAAACATGCCTTGGTGGTTGCATCGATACGCTGTAAGATAATCGTTTGATTTTATTACACGTGTTTCCTACAAAGATTCTGAATTCTATCCGTGTTACAGGTTAGAGCACTTTTAAAGGCCTTCGAGGGGAGCGGTTTAATCAGTTAAAAGGTAAGTAACGAACAGCGAGCGCACGGTTAGATATAAAAGTATCGCACAAGGGATGTTCTTCGTTTAAAAGTTTTCAACCTGGGAACATCGTGTTGGAAAATCTGTGACCAAGTGTCTGCTAGGTATCAATACAGATTTCGTGTGGTTGAAAAACCGATTCATTTGTATTGTCGTTATTTCATATAAATGTTTAATTTTATCTCGAACAATTTGTATTACCCGTTGCAAAATTGCACGTGCGTATGAAATTTCGGTTTTCATAGGACACGTTTTTCGGAATCGTTTCGATTTCCTTCGACTATTTCAGCGCGCGACAGAGAAACTGTCGAAATATGCAAAAACATCCTTTAATGAATAATACCATCGTATCAATAATACGCGGCGTTATTTCGCCGCGGCGGTTTAATGCACGTTAAACAATGAATTTTAATTAAACTGGATCACCGAGATTGGAGGAACGCTCAAGCTGTCATTGTTCCCTTGAACATTGTTTTTCAATGACTAATTACGTATGAGGCTGGTATTAATTACTCGTGATTCCCGTTGGTGCACCGCCGCAAATAACCGCGAAACTAAAACACGGTTTGTATGTGAGTATTCTCATTGAACAATGTAGAGGAAAGTTTCTCTCGGTCCATTGTATGGAATGCGCTTATGCGAAAAATCGTAATTAATCCTATGCTTTTACAACTTGAAACACAAAAGAAGTACAAAGACAAAAAAAAAATATGAGGAAGAGAAGGGAAAAAAAAGTTTTCTAGGTTTCATTTTTGTCAATTCTCTAACCAGACATATTTCCCCGTGAAATTGGCTGGAAAACTTTTACGTGCTGTTCGTGTAATATTGACCTCGGTTTGCACGTACGTAAATAAATGTGATTAATTGTAACATCGCACGAGTCTTTTTCGTCGCTTCAGTTTTCACGCGAAACAGTGGACATTTATAAATCATCCCCCTCCAGTTCAGTTTTGATCGCGTGATTTATGGATCAATTGTTTCGTACTCCATTGAAACGCGAGTATCATTCGAGCAGTGACGACCTTGAATAGAGAACGTGGCTGGATGGGTTTTATCGAATTAGCCCTTCGTGCTTCGATGTTTTTTTAAGGGATCGGAGGGGCAAATTAGTTATCGAATTACGATGTAAAAGTGAATTTGAAATCAAAGAATTATTAAAAATTTTACCGAGACACGAAGTTTCATTCAGATACGTGAATAGTAGTTGATAATGTTCATTTTTTAATCAGCTTATCATTTATCAATAATTTCTCCATTAAGTATTTGTCGTACCTTGTTATTCTATTTTTTATTTTACATTAGAAGAGCAACAACAGAATTAAATTATATTATTAACAATAGAACTTTTACAATACAAATCTACATAGTTTTGACACATGATCCCAATCGAAATCCGAACAAAAATTCCCAACTATAATCATTACGGAGCTTTCCTTGGAAAGTCATTCTTAACATCGACTTTTGTCGAATCTAAAACAAATCCAAAGGAAGCAACTCGTTCGCGAGACGTAGCGAATTCCGCCACGCGACAATGTAACATCGAGTTCGACGAATTTGTACGCTGCTCGAACGTGAACCGCGTTTGCGCTCACAAGTCAAATGTTGTTTGCCGGGGGGTACTCCTACCGAAAGACCGCTTTAAAGTCGCGCTCGCAAGCAGCCAAAGTAAATTTCGCGGCTTTCAAAAGCGGCGCCGATTCCAACCGGATGTGCAGCAATGAGTAAGCGATGCGTGAAGCCGAGCAGTGCAACCGTCGCGGCCGGAAGCAGCCCCTATTTGTATTGCTACACCGCAACGATAGTGCATACCGCACGCTAATGTTAGGCGTACGCAGCGTTTCTGAGCGTGATTTTATCGGCGCGGTTTCGCGGGCTGTGCGGTTTGCGATTTTTTTCCGCTCATCCCCGACGTTCGACAGATTTCGAGCATCTCGATTCGTACAAGCGGATTTTCTGATTCGCAGTTTCGATTTTAATTGAATGTTTCGAAACAGGAACGTCGCTTTATGGTATGGGGTGTTTTTACAGTAGACTGATGGTTAAATGTAATACTTTTAATATTGAGAAAAATTGATGTGGATTTATTTTTATAATTTTGTTCTGTATTTTTAGTTTAGTATACGAGTTATATTTTTAAAACTTGTCGAAAGGATGATTTTACATGAAAAACGTGGAATAAATTTTTTTGGTTAGAGGGTTCGTTTGAGAAAAAAGATGGTGATTAAAAATTCATTGTGTATAGGAGTATTTAAATGTATCTATCTGACAAATTTGTATAGATATTATTCTTACCCTCGTTATCAAATATCAATCGATATGTTGAAATTAAACCTTTGAAAGTACGCACGAATGAAACTTTACAGTTTTTGAATTATTACGATTATTAAGCCCTTTTGTATGCTCAGCTGAATACTACATAACAGTAAAATTTGACAGCAACTTTGTTGCACAGGTATCGATTTCCAAGTTCGTTTAAACAAGCCAGTACCCAACCGCGCGTACGGAAATTTCGGGAAGTTCTACGACGAAATATCCACAATAACTCGTTGAACGTACTAAACTTCGATATTTCGGTCGGCGAAAAGAGTTGTATCGTAGTCGATTGCCATTCGGGCGTCGGGGAAAAAAGTCCTCATCGTCGATATTTTCGAAGTACGTGCAGGGTGTATGATCAATCGTTTACTCGTAACGTCGAATCGTACATAACCGTTTCGCAACTGCAAGCACGCGTTAGCGCGTACTGCCTCGCGTTAGGTTATTGCTTGCTTCTGACGCAGTATAACCACAGAATTTATACAGAGCTTCCTATATGCAAATGGACAGCGCGTCCGAAGCTTCGAGCTTTTAATCGCGACCGGTCCAGCTTAACCACCTAGCGAATTCGTCGACACATCCGACATTGAAACCATTTCCATGTAATGCTCGAGAATCGTCGTCCTATATTCGCCTGGCGGCCAGTTTCTATCATTTTTGATCCAAACGAGTGCTACCAGTTATTATTATTTTCTTCTTCATTGTTTCGTTGTTCGTTTTTCAAACATTTCCTCTTTTCTTGTTCACATCAGAGTAGTGACGTAGAATTAAAAGTTCGACTCCGACTGTATGCGCGTTTTAATTCGACTCGATTAAATTTTAATTTAATTAAAGTTGTTATAATCGCTTTCATTGTGAAAAATCAACCATTCGACGCTTTTTTTTTGCAACGCCATTCGTTAGGGGATTAAAGCGAAAGTTTCGAGCATAATTTGATGCGCCATGAATATTTCGTTCCATGAGGCTGTTGTCGAGGAGAAAGATTCTTAAGTCGAGCTCACTGAACGTGCTCGATGGTTCGAGCATTATACGTATGGATCCGCTTGGACGTAAATGCTTATACGTAAGATTCAACGAAGTGAACGATTCGCAGCATGTCAAGAGGGTATCAGCGGATTTCTCGATACTAGACGATAATCGTGTGTGTATTCAAATGGAAATAAAAGCTATTGCTACTTCAGATACTTTTATTTTAGGAATGAATATTTTATTTGCGATATCCAGGAAATTTTATTTCCTACATTTTACATATAAAAAGCGAAAAAAAAAGAAAAAAATAGCAAGGAAAATATTACGAAATATAAATCTAACTATGGAAAAACGAATAAAATGTACCTTCTTTTTTTGAAATTCAAAAATTTAGCAACTGAAAGAGGAACAGAATTTCGCGTTCCCCATAGGAAGTAAAAAATTAACGAGGTTTAACCCTGTAACGCCTATTCCGCCTCATACTGCCACGAAAAGCGTTCGCCACGTGAACTCTTGGCCTCAACCCTTCGCGGCTATGCATTGTAGCTCCAACCTTACATGCAAAATCGTTGGTGGCGATCAATGGGTGGCGCGCCACGAGAAGATTGGGGCTGATGGGCAGAATAGGCGGCGAAGCTTAGCCACGGTATTCAACGAGGCTAACTCTATCCGGGCAAATTACATTTCCATCCCCGTACGTGATAGGTGCAGCAAACATGCCCGTCAATGTCCAACCGAGTTTCACCCTGATTAGTTAACACTCGACGCGGATTATATTTCCAAAGGCAATTAATTAACCAACTTTCTTGGTATCGCGAATGATCGTGCCGCGTCGAATGTCACGATACAGTGGCACGGGGTGGACAGTGAAGGGTGGTAGCTGATAAAAGAAGGCGACGCGATAGGAAAAAAGTAGAACCACTACTGAGACGTCCACAGGCCACCTTAATGGAAACTGTCACCGAAAACGACGGGATAAAGCCGCCCGGTCTGACCAATCGTTCGGTTGGTCTACTTTTCTACTTCGATGAACCTACGTACTGCGCGCAAAGATGTTTCTCACTCTGACTCGTCGAGTTATTCGTTTTGTATGCACCGTATGTTTTAAGTATTAATATGTACTGGTAGAATTTCAATTTTAATTTTTCAAAGAAAGCTCGTGGAAAGTGCTTTCGGCGAAGGGGAATTAAAATGCGTAGCCACGCGAGACCCATCAAGCTTTCCCGCGTTTCGGTGCCCGTTAACGTTGTCGAGCTTCTCGCAGTGGAAACATCGAAGTCTCTAGTTCGATGTTGCCGCGTGAAACGAGTAGAACTTTCAACGCAACGTTCGTGTAATTTTCGCTGCGAAAATTGACGAAGATAAATGGCGTCGTTGACGTAACGCGACATTAAATCTATTTCGATCGATGGTTTTTGTAGCTCAACAGTTTCGCTAACGGAACCGATTGCCCCTGTCGTAAGTTGAGATCGTTCTGAATGGAGAACGTTGTTACAATGAGGGTACAGATATTTCGCGGTGGCGAGTAAATAACCGAAGAATGAATGTCATTCGTGATAAACTTGGCCCGGCTGACCATCGGTAAACACTTCTACTAGTTTCGAGCGTATATACGAGCTATCAGCTCGTGTTACGCGTTTACATCGACGCGTTTACCCCAGTGGAAATATTTCACGATAACCCGGATAGGGTAAACGGGATAACATTTAATTTCCCGCGAGCAGCGCAAACATTTTGTTCCGTTTGCTGCGCGTTAATTACGAATACGTCAAGGTTCGCCGATACGGTATTCGCGTATACTTCCGTTCACAGCGCGCGTTACGCATTTCGGCATAGATTCCATTTCACGTCAATTTCGTGACTAATGGTACGCATAATATAGCTAATCTTTTCCTAAACGTTTCAACAAAATCGAACGTATACTTGATCCTTTGTAACAAAAACAACGATCACGTCCCCTTGGAAATTTATCTAACCGAAGCATTGAAATAAAAAGCAAAAATATCCACTCACCCAATCAAGTGTCTCTCACGGGGACAGCCGTAGAGCCGGCAAGTTATTATCCTCGACGGTAGCGCCTCGTCACACATCCGATCGCCTCAGGATCGTTCGCCGAACTTGCATCGAAGCATCGTCAACCGAAGCATCTCCCTCTTCGTCACCGAGTCCTTCCTCATTCCGTTCTCCTTAATAGAAACAAGCTAAACAAGTTTTCCCTCCGTTTCTATCTTTCGCGATTCAAACGTTGTACACCGTCTGACGCGACGTCACACGTGATCGATGCCGATCCCGGATCACGACGGGCACCAGCAGGATAACGCGCGACGTACGTTCGCGTCACGTCGAAGGCACGTCCAACGACCGCGACTGACCCGATGAATGGGCTAAAGGGCCCGTGAGAAGGGTAGTACGGGGGGATATTCAGGTCGAGCCGAAGGCAAAACAAAAACGAAAGGGAGGGAGCGACGTTACGCACGCGGTGGCCAGTCGCAGACTGAACTCGCGATCCGCGAGTAGCATCGATTTCGATGGAGGGGGAAAGGACTACGGGCCGTGGGTGGAAGGGAGGGTGTAGAAGACGGGGTGGGAGGGCGTCGCACACGGGGCGGAAGGGACAAGAGCGGACGAGGCACGACGAGAGGAGCAGTCAACCTATACGCGTGTCTAACGGTCGCGCTGGACGAGAGCTTATTTTGCTCGTGAGAGCTGCTCCAGAACGCGAGAGACTGGTAGGCGCGAGAGTTATAGTCGGACTGGTTGAACCATGTAGAGACACTCCGTTTGCGCAGCGGTGCACGCCGATTCCAAACTGTCCGGGGGTTGGTACTACGAATTTCGGGACCTCTCCATCGGTCCTTGTCCTTTTGTCTTGTTCGACCTTAATCCATCCGTGTATCCCCGCGTGTCTCTTCCTCCGTTCCCGCCAATATTGGCTTTCTCGGTGGCGATTGCATTATCCGCGCGGGGATTTTCTGCGAATCTTGTTTGACGAAGGGCTCGCGAAACGGGCAGACCGTTGTTGTTCTCTGGTGATCGGGACGGGCTGGTTTTGCAGCTGATGGCGTGACTATTTTGTTTTACGCTTGAACGTTTTCGGGACGTGTGATTGGCGTGTTGTACAGCCTAATGGGAATGGTTGAATCACGATGATGATTGTGAAATAATCGAGAGGGGGTGGTTTTGGTATTGATATGGTGGAATTTAAAATGATATGTAAAATGAGGATTTGGGGTCGATGAGTTTAATTATGATGATTTAAGATCATTTTTGTACAGAATTGACGCTTTAATGTGCATAATTCATTTGTGTTATGTATCTTTAAATAGAGATTTACGTGAAAATTCAGTGTACACCGGTGAGCTATTAACGGGGACCATTATTCAATCGTCTAAGCACGCCGTCAAACACAAATCAGTTGTTATTAGTTCAAAATACATTTGCAGATATCAAAATGCTTGTATTAACTGTTATCTGCAGACACACGAATCTTGACGAGCAATTTTCGAACCAAATATTATCGCGACATCTTACGCGAAACTAGGTCTTATTAAGGGTTAGTCTTGAAAAGAAAAGATTAAATTTAATTCCATCGTACTCCATTCCTTCAATTATTAAATATCTTTTGTTTCATCTGTGTATTCCATCTCGATCAGTTTCACTTTTCCTCTCTGAAAGGTGAAAAGTAGTGAAAACTGCTTGCTCCTCTGTTGTACAGTCGAACCTCTTTCAGTTCCTTATTGATGGTTCTCGAATAGTAGGAGGGAGATTGAAATCCCAAAAACCATTTGCCGTGCGTGCTAGACCGGAAAGTCTAGATCAAGCAAGCATACGAATGATTCCACGATTTCTTTCACTTTTTTAGCTTGTCGGCTATCATGTGCGTCTAATTAAACGAGGAGTATAATCCTTCAATGGTTTTTGCACAAAATCTTTTAAGGAATTTCGTTGACTAAATGTTTTACAACGATAGATATCTCTTTATACTTTTTTACATTGCCTTTAATCTTATTAATACTTGTAATTTCATGCATATTCCATTAAAGTTGCATGAATTTTTCTTCTTTCTCTGTTTAACTCTGTTTAGCTTTGCCATTTTTGTTTTCTATGATTTTGGATATTCCAATAGCTGTATTGCACTGTAGAAGATTATGAGAATAATTTACCTAAAAAAAAATTTCATAATCTTCCCAATAGTCGGCGAACAGTTTTTTTATACTTTCATTTAATGTGTGTTGACGCAGAAATCATAGATTGATCGAATCCGAGCACGCGTAGCACTGAATGGTCCACTAATGCTAGGGTTCGTCGGTCGCGATTGTAGATCGACGCACGTCGCCGACGATAATCGTCGATCAACGACGGATTCAACGTCACGCGTGGTCGACAAAGGCAAACAGCGGTTGCCCGTGATTCGTCAATCCGTTTGCCAACGTTATTACGCGAGCCCTGAAATCACAGCGATCGTTGGACGAATTTCCTTTCGCGGTTTCGCTAACTCATCGACTCATCTTCACTCTTTTGTGGTTTTATGATTTATTTTGAGCCTTGAAAAGATATTTTTCACCAATTTACACGAACTTCGTGTACAGAAATCTTTTTATACAAGCAGCTCTATTTCTTTCGGTTTCATTTACGATTCGTGTCATCGATCTCTCTTTTCTTCTATCAATCGAAAGGAAAAGCATCGAACGAGAGATGATAGATTGTTTACGATACAATTCCATTCTGTATTTCGTTAACCGTATCGTCGACACCGGGTAGATGCATATCGACGAGAGATACCGAGACAATTTTGCAATTTCCCGCCAAACGTTATTCGTTTGTTCTGCAGGGAAGGATTCTAATGGAAGTAGAAACGAGCAAGGCGATGCAACGACATTCCACGTATAATTGCTAGCTTCTCCGAGAAATTCCTCTTCCTTTCTCGCTACCATTTAATTAAGAAAACAAGATCGATCGATTTCCAATGAAATTCTTTTTAATCGGCGGAGTGGTTCACTTAAATTTCAGTTACTCAAAGATACACTTAATTGAGTACATCTATGCAGCTATTATTTCCGAATATTAAGCTCAGGACCGGAGAATTTATCAATGAGCTGAATATCCCAATTAGGGTAGCCGCGCAAGGAACGAAGGGTTTGAATTCGAAACTCGATTCTGAACACGACCGATCGATTTGATATTCCCTTACAAACCTATGAATTACCTTATATTCTTTTTGTCGTTTATCTTTCTTTCATAGACTAGGTACGTGTAAATATATATTTACTATTCTTTGGTTCACTTAATTTCTGACAAATCAACGTCTCGTCAACATAGCACGAATAAACAAACAACTGGGGAGTAATGCGACAATTTCCAGAAATATGTTCATTAACTCGCTCAAACAACAAGAATCCGGGTGGCGCATAAATTTGCGGTTTTATCGGTGGTTTCGCTCTTACGTGTGTGTGTACCTTCTTCGAGTAAAGTATCCGGTCACTCGTGAACGCGTTATTTATTACGAGCATGTGTGCATAAATTCGTTAAAAGGACCCGAAGGAATACAATGTCGGGACGGTACGTCGGGATTTTCGTAAAAAGGACTGGCACAGTCGGCCGGTTCCAATTAAGCTTACAGGCTTGTCCGCTTCTAGACAAATATTAGGCGCCATCCGAGCGTCCTGACGCCCTTTCTCCGCGACGCCGACGGCATGCCGTATTAAATATTCGTTGTATGACGCCTGGGATACATACCTCGTTAAGCGCGTTGTGAAACGGTCGGACTGTGCCAACGACGACAGTGTCTGTATTTTTCTCTCGTTCTGTCCTTTTCGAGGGTTAAGAAAGTAGCACCACTGTGAAGTGTTTCATTAGAATCGTAGGGGGTACAGATATGTTGCATGTTTGAGTAGAATTGTAGAGAAAATGGGGTGGAAGGGTTCATTTTTTGGTAATCTTTAAACCTTCGCGAACGATGCATTTATGTACGTCACAGTAACCATATTTACACGATGCTAGAGAAATAATCATCCAAGACTTTTGGGCAAATATCAACTAATATCGGCTTGAATTATAACTCGTGTAACAAAACCATTTCCGTAAACTCCGTTTATTTAAATCGAAAACTTATACATAGCAGAGAAAAATAAAATAAGAATTAAAAAAACAAAAAAATTATAAATAGTACCATTACACTAATTAAATCGTAACTTAATAAGATCGCAACGAAACTTGATCGATCGCTAGACATCTCGCTGACCGATGCTTAACCACAAAGAAAAAAATCTTAAGACGCAATGTTTCCCGTTTCACGATATAATTAGCTAACAGGGAACAAAGGAATATCGTAAATGAGAACTGCTTCGAGATTGATTATCATTTGAAGATCGCCTTCCCGGCACAAGCGATCGTGGATTAAAAGCTAAACACCATCCATTATTTCAAGTGAGAGTGTCCCCAACCCCTTCAGCTTTATCCTTTCGCGATGTTTCTTCGCGCTTTTGTTCAGCCTGCTCGCGTCGATGGCCCGTGAACACAAAGGACTCCGTTGGAAAGTTCTTCGAGCCGAAGGACCGTCAACTTCATAGTCTCAAGATTATCGCGACGACGATAGCCTCGTTATCCTTCGTACCTCGGTAAGGACGCGCGGACACGGCCGCGCCTTAATTATTTCTGTAGAAGGCGAATTAGAATGTTGGCCCGTTTCTCCATCGTCGAAAGTCAGACACGATGAATCGTTGATAAGCACGCGATGCTCCAGTGAGAATAATAAAGAGGGCCTCGAAAATTTGCGAACGTGAATATCCTGTTGTTCGAATATGAATGACTTAATACACGGAAACTAATTTCACATTTTCATTGCTTAACATGGCGGATTAGACTTCTGCATTTAAAGGGCGATGAGAGAGATAAAATATTAAATTTAATACAACATAGAAGTTACGCGTGCAAGCACCTACATCTTCTGAACTTTGTTTTGCTTCTTCATCGCTGTACTAATATTTTATTATCGTAGCGTAGTTCTGGTATCAAACCTAGGATTCCTAAGTTTGACTAAAGTGAAAACTATAATCAACGACCATTTTCTTTCTGATAAACTGAAAGAATTAAATTCTATAGATGTCTCATATCCTGCTGCAATGTAGAAATGTTTTTTAGTTGCTCGTAACAAAGAGTGAACGTGTGTATTCATTCTCGAAAAGTGGAAAATTATCCGCAAAAAGCGTGGATGTGCGGCTCTCGTATGCGCTTTTATGTCGTTACGGTTTCATAAAAATTCATTACGTAGACGATTACTATTATGTAGGATTAATTGCATTTTCGAATGGCTTTTCGAATTGAAATTTAACCAACTTTATTGTGCATCGTGCGGCTGGACGAGAACTCGAGAGTCTCGTAGTCAATTTTTTATTTAGCTCGTTCGAGCGTGATGTCTATTAATGCATGAGCTTCAAAACAAAAAAAAAAAAAAAAAAAAAAAAAAAAAAAAAATTTCGGA
>SMSQ01026311.1:178535-191433 GCA_019453375.1 Ctenoplectra terminalis | reverse complement strand
AAAAAAAAAAAAAAAAAAAAAAAAAAAAAGAAAAAAATTGAGTTGCGCGCCTCAATTTGAATGGAAAGAATGTTTTTCATTAGACCTATAATTATGGTTCCGCGTAAAACGAAGGTAACGAGGAGCACGAATAAATCATGCACAATATGGGCGCACCGTGTAATCAGCGTATAATTCGAGGATCGATACACGGCGGAAAGAGATGGGCCGGCACTGACATCAGACGGTCAATTAGACATAATGCGAAGAAAATTGTATGTAATGTCGGTGGGTCGTTCAAAACACGAGATAAATGCTTTACGATGCAATTGGGCTTTGCTTTTGCGTTATGATTTAACGGCATTCTGGGTGCATTAAAACTTAGATGGCACTTTCGTGTTTGGAAACAGCCACAAATTACGGAAAAATTAACAGTGCCGAGAAGAAGTCATTCTATTACACGCATGAATTTGTTATGAGTTTATTAATGCACCCGTATGATATTTATGGGTGCAACCATGTTTCAAACGAAGTAACTTCAAATTATTAAACCGAGTTAAATTATTCGCGATCGAGCGATGGAACAATCTTTTCATAAAAATATTCATTAGCGAGTGGATTGTTGGTAGTCATAACTATACGGTGATTGTTAATTTCCTGTGTTGAAAATGATCCGAAAATATGGTGGAATGTAAACGTTTATTCCAGGATACGGTCATGATTCATTCTTATCGTCACGATTTTCGTACGGAATATCGAACGGTGGCAATATGTGTTTCGTATTTTCGCCCTTTCGAGTAATAAAAATCGATTACGATGACGTTTGTCTACACGCTGCCGAGAGATGTGCGAATCGTAGTGCATCAATCATGTCGAGCTCAGAATCGAAAGTCATTCTTCTGTATACAGATCTACTAGGCTCACCTGTATACCGATAAATTATTTTAAAAGTTCGATCAAACGTTAATACACAATGGAATAATCCTTTAGTGACAACGTTTGATGTTTTATTAGCGACAAAAAAAGAGACACAAACGACGCTCACGGGAATCAAAGAAAATACCTTTTTCACGATCAAACCTGTTACAAAACCAATTGTTTCTCAATGTAATTTATTCGTTGAAAATGTTTGTGTAACATGCCTGTGTAAAATTTTATTAATAATATAAAAGATAAATTTTCAACGGGACAAATTTTCACGTTCGTTTCCACGTATTGATCAAGCCACTGACCTACTATGATCACACGTGTCTCGTAACAGCATGCTTCTACGATCAATTACTCTACCGGCACAATAGGTATGGCCTTCTCCATCTTCGCTACATTAGCAGAGAACACAACACTGGGTCATTAAAGAGACCACGCGTCATTAAGCCATCCGCTGGTATCAAGCGGCGTATCGGATAAAATGTACATATGATATTTATAACGATGACATAATTTTGCACGACAAGAAAAGAGCAATATCGTGCGCGATACTATAAACCTAAAAATATCTTACACAAAATATGGATATTTTCAATAAAAAAACTCAACATATTGATTCTGATAAATCAAAAGGTACATGGTACGAAGAATAGTGTTCGAAATGTGGAACGTGATAGCAAAGATCATGGACTAGTAGAAACCAGAATTGGTAAACCACAGGCATGTTGGACATGATCCAAACAACGTTGGAATCGCGGAACCAGATCTTCGGACAATCCAGGACAAAGGACCTAATGCAGATAATATAACATTAATAACATAAAGAACGCAAATCCAAATTATGTAATTTACGCGTTGCGAAAGCTTATAGAGTTTGAAATACATACTGTAAGAAACGATCACTTTCGAAAGTGAGCACCGGGAGAAAAATTTCACTCTTTGCTTCTATCTTCTGTTTTCAAATTACGGTTCAACAAACCAAATTTGTTACATGTATCTTGTACCGTGGTACCTCTTAAAGTCCAAACAAGTACTCCTTTATCTTGGATTCCAAACGCTTGCCGTACAAAGGAGCAGGTGGAACAGTTGACGTGCCGTAGCTCGGAAGACGGGATCTGTGGAAGTAGACGAGCATCTCTTCATTATTCAAAGTTGAGCGCGGTTATTGGTCATGGTGTCTGCTGCTTCTTGAAAGCGTTTGAAGTTTAATCATGTTTCTTTTACTATTTTATTTGAATCGGTGACAAAATCTATGCTCACGAGTCGACAGACACGATCTTTAGACCTCTTGTCAAATCATCAAGCAAATTATTCTCAATCATACTTGATACTTCAAAAATTAGTTTTCACCTTTACTTTGGTTGAGCATAAATATATATCACAAAATATGATACAAATTTCTTAAATTTTTATGCTTCTTGTCTACATTTGCAATACTTACTCCAAACATAACGAATACCATTAACTTGCACCACTTCTAAACGCACAAATTATAATTCTCATTGGAACGATTTCGTAATTAGTTTGACGCATATAGAAAGATGGATTTTCGACGAACGTATAGAGACAGGAAGATAAAGGCTAAAGGAGGAGGAAGATCAACCGGCGGCTAAGGGCCACGCTTAGGTGTTGGTGCACGAACGATGGACCGTCGGCCGCACCATGTGCTAACTTAACTGAAGGGATTACGAGCTTAGTTAATGGATGCCCCTCGTACGGTTCACGGGTAACCACTGTGTTACCCCCGTTCTGGAGCTACGACGCCCCTGAGCGCTCGATGGATTTCCAAAATCTTTCGTAATAAATGCCGGGTTATATGACCGAAGGGGTCACCGGGTATTCCGTGGCTCTTAGACCATTTGCGGCCTTTAGGATTACGGCGCTTAGTTAACACCGGATCTCTATTAACTCTTAGGGTTGGCCTTACCCTTCGTGCTTCGTCTTTTCTTGCGACCAGAAGATGTACTTAACATCGATTGTACAGGAGAGAAGCTTTATTATTATGACCGCATTGTTTCCTTCCCTCCATTATGTTCGATGATGATTTATGAGTTTGTGAATTTTAGGTCTTTTTGTTTGCGTATTTAAAAAAAAAAAAATATCGTTGGAAATATTTAGAGATCTACGAGATCAGCTTTCGTGGTGACTCGTACATTATTTATGGATAAAATCTGCCAGGGTTACAGCAGACACAGCTTTCCCTTGAAATGTTCAAACTTGGAGCTTCATTAATTCTACAGTTTTAAGTATCATCGTTGCGTGTCCAGACAGTTTCGAACTGATTAAATTTAACGAGTGTAATATTATTATTATTAGAGCGTGTGAATCGTGTAATTATTTGAATGCGAGCATTGGAAGCAAGAGATTGCGATGTATAATTAAAATAGGTGGCGGCTGTAAGTGATAATGGATCGAATGTAGTCAGACATGGGAATGACAGTAGAACAGGTTCTTATATTGTAATTTTGTACAGGATGCAATTTCTCAATGGCAGTTTTAAAGAATCTTAAGGTATAGTTCTCTCTGAACACGAAGCAAGAGTAAAAATTATTGTTTTTGATTAAAAAGATATTCCGTCAATATTACAAATGTCTTAGAGACTGTAAAATTTATAAAACATTATTTTGCTTAATTATAGACTCAATGGAGCGCCGAATTACGTTGTTCGTTAAATTAAATTGCAAATTTACGTGCCAGTCAATGTTCAAATAAATGTAAATTGGTTGTTGGCATGGGAATTATACACATTTTAGTAGGAAGTTGTTGGCAAGTCTTCAAACAGTACAGTTGCGTTTCCATAAATCACAATGCTCATTAGCGTATAGTTTACTTCCGCACGGAAATGTCGAAACGAAATAAATATGAACCACTACAGACAACAGTATTATTTTACTCCACGATATTCATAGCTATTATAAATATACTTAGCGTAGATGAAATAATATCTGATTTTTCGATACAAGGTGACGAAAATGTTTCTAGATCCTTCTTTAAATCAAATATCGCGATCTTCACGTGATACCAGGCAATTTCAAGCAGTGTACACAAAGCAGTAAGTAGAATCGCGTGCGGTTGTAGCACTTTCTAATTATTTCAAATGGAAATAAAAAGCGGAGAGGGAAATGCAACATCTTAAATTGTAACAAAGTTTAAAAGATCATCGATCAGGCTAGCGTGTCAAACGAAACTCAACAATTTGCGCGGCTGTTCAAACAACGTATCCGCTCTCGTTTCCAAATTTTGTGCACGGAGAGAAACAATTTTCGCCTGAATTTGCCGCGTATTCATCGTTACGGTCTCTGTTGTCGATATTTTTCCCCTTCGTTTAGAATTTTGATAAATTCTCGACCGCCCGAAAAACATATCGAATACCAATGCGAACAAAAACAATGAACATAATGTTAAAAAGTAATCATTTCTCTGTTAATAATTGTCCACGGTTCTCTTGTAACGATAGAGAAAGATTATATTTGAAAAAATAAAACGAAAAAATCATAACAGAAAGGTATTGTGCTATCTTGAATTATTTTCAGGACCTCCTACAAAATAAACAATATTAGAAAACAAAATATTATTATCGAAATAATAATTGTCCATTAAGGTTATCGTACAATAATTTTCCTTATAATAAATCCAAATTTGCAATACCTCTTGTGGGTGAAGTTAGTATTCGTTTTAACAAATTGAAAAAAAAAAATAGTATAATTTAAAAAGAACGAGAATAATAATTTCTTCTTAGCGATCGCGAGAAATATAATAATAAATGATCGCAATTAACGTCGCGTTGATCTTAAAAAGCGTTCTATCGTGAATCATTAATTCCAATTCGACACGGTCCTTCCGGCACTTTCGTTTTCGCGTGAAACACATTTTCCCCGGATGCTCCGGACCACGCCACGATTTTCATCCGTGGCCCTCGAGCAAATAACTCGACAGAAACTGACCGTGCCAGCGGTAGGTAGCGCGCCAATGAAATCCCGCGGGTTCAATTTTTTTCCCCGACCTCGTTTCTCTTCGATCCACCTTTCCCAACGAGCGATTCTTCCGCATTTTACATCCTCTCCTCCTAGTTGCCCGTGACACAATACACACGCACGACCGACCACAAAATTGCACATAGCCGCGAGACCTTCCCCCTTCTCGGTGTTTTATATTTCTTCCTTCTTTTTTTCGCTTTCCCTTCTTTCTCTTTTTTTTCTTTCTTTTTTTTTTATCGTTTCATCTATTTCGACGATTCTGTCGCTCTGTACGGCGCACCACATCCGTTTCATCTTGTTTCACGCGCGCCTCTTTACGCGAAATCATAACTCTTCCAACGACGCGATAAACGGCGTGTAACCAGCCGTGTAGGCAGGCTGAAATCGAACCGCAGATTACGTCACCAGTGATTTCGTCTGCTCTTTGAAACGAAATCGAGTTTTCGATCGACTGGTAGCGACCCGATTTATTATTGTATCGGTAGTTCGGTATCTGAATAACAACAATAACCTGCAAATCGGATATACATTTCTGTGACACTTCAAGTGTTTCCAATTTATATATTTGTTATTGTAATACACGTTTGCTGGTTCTTTTGTGTTATAAATTGAACAAATATGACATTACTTTTTCACGAAGAATAATATATCTCGAATCAAGAACAATTCTCCTGTAACCAACCACTGGTCAATCGCCATTAATAATATAACAGGACGGTGTAATCGAAAGCGGGCGAGAATTAATTTAATTCGGTCGATCGTGTATTAATTATTATCAATTACGGTAGCTTTTATTTGTGGCAGGCGAGCAAACATGTCGGTGTTTAGCAGTGGGCGAACGAATATCAGCGCATAAACGTTTAGAATAGAGAGCCTCGATGGAAATCGACAGAAAATAGGGACGAACACGGACGAACACAAACACACTTATAATCTCTCCAATTATATTATAATTATTAAATAAGTGTACGAATATGTCCAAGTTATTTTCGTGATTGAAAGATTAAAGTATACCAATTAAATTGAGATCTGAATATTAAAGGAAGACTGTCCTTCACTGTGCAGTGAATGTAATACAAATCTTTTAGCGGAATATACTATCGTTTTCTGTAGAAGATACAAGTTAAGCAGTGCTTAAGAAATTGTACTCTTATGCAAATATTTTTTCAATTTTTAAACAGACTTTATTGGTAGAGTTATTTTAATTCAACCTTATTAAAATTCCTGGCTGACTAACTTGGTTTGTTAATTATTCATAGGGTTGGTACACAGTTAATATAAACAGTTAATAATTGGTTGATGAATAGTTAATAAATAAATACTCTCGATAATGCAACAACTCTCTGAAAATAATCTATCTGAACAGAAAATGGCTTGCCTGTTCTTCGAGATGCATCGTACGCTTTTCTTCCGGTACTTTTCTCTCGAATGTCTCCCTGTCGTCGGTGCGTATGCATGAGTAATTTTGACACTCTATAAATACAACCGTCGTCGTGGGAGAGCGCGTCATTTCGTGAACGCCAGGATCGAAAGTTTCTGCGCTTCCCGCGGCCGCTCGCCGCGTCCTCGTCGTAGTCGCACGAATTAACTGTTTCGGCGGTGAATATGTTTCTTATATCCGGACTAGATTTGCCGTGGGAGCTGGAATGAAATTATAGAAGTTTCAGAGAGAAACTCGCGCGCAAACGCTTGCCTCGTCTCTTTCCTACTTTCTGTGTTTGGCCGACTTCACGAATGAAATTTATGAAAGAGAACACTCGCGACGAGCAGTCAATTTTCCTGTCTTATTTCTTCCTTTAAACTGATCATGGTGTTTAATATAGCACACAAAGTGGCGTTAGATTAGTCTATAAATTCGATTATACCGTGGAAAGTTTCAAAACACTCGAATAGAAGTGTCGAAGATTATCGTTGGAAATTCAGTAGTACGAGTCAATGGTTTCTGCGACAACTTCTACCGGTGCCATTTTATAACTTAATTATTACTTATCGAATCGTTTCGTACATTCTGTTGGACTATTTTATAAATTTAGTCACATCGTGGAACAGTTTGAATCACTCGAATGCTGCTAATTTTTCTACGATTTAATTGTTATTTTAGGAATTATTACGCGAACTATTAAGTATAATTGGAGAATGTATATTTAGGATAAAAAGTTGAAAAAGTGGATTTCATAGGTTGAGGGTTTCTGGAACATCGTAATCAGGTAGAAACGTAACGGGGAGGCGCGGGGCGAGCACAGAACTGTCATGAGGGTGTTTCCACGTAAAATGGACGATTGCATGCCTCGCGGTGGTTGCATGCGAAGAATTTGCGGCCACGCCAACCGTGTGTTGCATCAATGATGCGCTAGAAGTACGTTTGACACACGCTGTCGACGACGGTCTATCGATCGAGTTATTACTTCATACGTTGTGTATGATGAATACATAGAAGTAGTTCTACGTTTATGTTAAATATAATAATGCATGAAACGTTACAGCCTTAATCGATACGTTCAATCTTGATTATGTCCGTTGCATATAATACCGTGGAGTAATAAAATCGAGATAAGAATCATTCTTTCTTTCAGTTTCTTTTTTAAAGAAATAAGTTTAAAGTATGTTTTTAATTCCTATATTAAATCAATAATTACGGGTATTCTACAGAATTTATTAGGTTAATTCACGAGTACTCATAGAGTCCAAATGGATAGGCTCACCGCATTCGTGTAATGTTTCAAGGAAATGAAACCGCGCTTACGTACTGTTTCGCTTTTGGCATTGTTCTGAAACAGTGATAGGGAAGGTTTGCTATACGATCTTTGGGATTCGCCTGGAAACAACGGATATTGAATCATGATTTAGCTGATATGAAAACTGATCTCCATATCGTTGAACGTTAATGTATAACTGCACTTTAGTAAATCTTCGAGCGAGAGGGAATATAAAGTTCTAGCATGACAGTGATACGTATCTGTTGCTAAAAATTTATCCAATACATTCCTTCCTAATTTATCGTTCTACCATTTATAAAATCCTCGATCTTTAAACGAATCAATAAAAACCTGTTCACATTTACGAAGCTGATAACGAAAAAATTCACCAGAGAGAAATAAATGCTCGCGTGAGAAATGGCGCAGGAATCGATAAGAAACTGAACGGTACTTCTTCGCGAGGAAAGTTGTTCGCTCGAGTCGGAGTCGTCGAAGTGGTGTCGCATTGTTCGACAACAGCTAAACGTCAAAAATGTTCCTTAAATAAATAATAAATGTCGATGCAGCGTCACGGTGGCCATGGCGAGTGCTTTGTTCAGCGACGTGCGATCGATGATATTAACGCTTAAAATGGAAAATGCATGCTGTGGCGAGTTATTTGGGTCAGACACTGATATTCGATGCGTGGATCGCGGTAATGCTTTTATCCGACCAGCAAGACCGATCTTTCCCTGAAGAGTAAACGTTGTTCGCTCGAAACAAGATTTCGGGAATTTTGTAAAATAGGAAGTTGAGAGTAGCGTAGCATCGTGGAATTTCGTGGAATACCTGCTCGAAAGAAGCTCGCGTGCTTCGACTCAACTGGAAGCATCGGAAACTAGAATGTGTTACTTTCTTCTTTCTCTGGTTTTTCTTTGTTCGTGCTATTGCCTGTTATTCTCAAATTGGTTGGGTAAGTTGCTTTGCGAGCGTATAGGTATAATTGTGTTTCTTTAATAAACTTTTAACAGCTTGTTTAAACTTCGGGATGTTTCTCACAGAAAGTTTATCACAACAATTATCTTCTTAATTAAGAGAAGGTTACAGTTGTATTTATCTTTATGTTAATACACCGTATTTCTTCCTTTATATTTAATGTAAACAAGGTATGCAGTACTGGAATGAAACTGTAACTTTTATTCTGGTTAATTCAAGTCATTGATATTTGACTTCTAAAGAAGTTGTTCTGTAAAAATAATCGTTCTACCGAAGAACAAACATCGAGTCTCTCTTTCAACATCATTTTACGATACACTTCTTCCGAAGAAATTTTAATTTTATTTACCCGGTTAGAACGAACGAACGAACGAGTTTCCACGTAAATTATCGATAAATCGGTTCGTTCCGACCGAGCAATTCAAATATTAAACAATAAACGAGCTATAGTTGATTTAACGTTGACACGATAGATTTTAAACAATTTCTAGCCCAGTAATAATTCATTCAACCTCAACGGCGTATAAATTATAGCTGCGTTACGCTCTTCATCATTCAATTTCACTGCCTTATCCCCTTCCACGTTGTAGTAATTGCAACGTAGATTTTCACGAAACGCCAATTAGGAAAGTCGATTCAGCGTCGAGCTTGTTTTCTGAGTCGAAAACGAGGGAAGAACCATCATTGTGCGGAAGGGTTACGTAAAAATAACGTCATAATTGCAACGGAATCTTCGGCGTTACTCTTGCAGTGTCGAAAGAAAGACACAAGGTTATCACGAACGAAGGAGTGGAACAGAGAGAAAATACGTCGAGCACTGTGTGTAGGGCTTCTCCTTAAATCTTCATTTCTATAAATCCGTTTTCTCGTTCCGCGGCTCGAACACAATGGCCAGGGCTGGTTTCGAGGCAAGCCGGGATTCGTATTAATGATCCTTTCATTCTGGGGGCCAATGCCGGTTTCATCCACCCGGGGCAGAATGTACCGTCGGGAACGAGAAAATTAATATCGTGAAAAATTCGTCAGTCCTAGGCGGCTCCATCGGAGAAATAGCTTCCCAAGTGGCCTGGTCGAGATTTCGTAATGGCCCGCCGCATTTTCCTGACCAGTGGATCAATTAGTTTCGGCCTATCGAACGAGACTGTAATTGGAAGAGCCTTGACGAACCTTGGCTGCTGTTTTAAAGCTTTCTTTAATTCTTGGCTTCACGATTGTCAGAGAAATGATTGGAGAGTGCTTTTTCCAGCGATAGATACCATCACTGGCTATTTGAAATATCGTATACTAATAAAATATGTCAGAGGAAATTTGACAGGAAACGTTCGAACAGAGTCAGCTGGATAGAAGGTTTTAATAAATAAACTATAAACTATATTTTAAGGATTCTGCAACACGAGTATTCGGTATCTCCGTTCTTGGAAATGGTGTAGAAAGTAAGGTTGATGTCGATAGACTGTCACTCAGTGGACACGCTTTCTTTCGAGAATAAGTAATGAAGTTAAGGAAACATACTTGGGAAATTGGATTTCAAAATTTGAAATTGAATATATGAATTATAAATATTCTGGATTCAAGAACTCACGAATTCTAGAATTGGAATTTAATTTATTTCCACCTTCTACGCAATACTTATCATTTTTGTACATCTGCGAGATTTAACGTTCTTCAGTCTTACAACTCACCGGTAACACGAGATCCATACAACGAACCACAAACATTTTACCGGTGCGTTCGATTCCAATAGTCCATATCAAAAAGCGAAACGTCACGAGCACCACTACGACTCTCTGTATTAAACGCTTTTCCCTGTGTAGCTCGTATTCGTTTCTAGATCCGCGTGAGCGAGCTGATCCATCAAACGCCTATAGCTCGCGAAACGGTGTCCTTTGTGCCTTTCACTCGAATCCTCTTTCCTCGCGAGGACGAGTACAAAAGTTCCTGGCAGTAGGCTTCGCCACGCCTACAGGTGTAAACCCATAAGCGGGGATCACCGATCTTAGATTTCGCTTAAGATTTACGAGGCTTTTCGCCCCGACACACTCCGCTCGCCATTCTCCTCTACAGCTGCTGCTTCTCTTTCCGTTCGTTCGCTATATCTTCGAGCACCAGAGCTTCCTCTCTCCCCTTTTCTCTCTCTCTTAGCCACGACCATGCAAATTTATACAGCAAATAGTAATCCCTCCCTATCGTTCGGAATAAATCTACCCAGCCAGCGACATACCAAAGACGTAAACCCTCTCTCGGTTTTCCGAGCGCGTGGACGTGCTTGAAATATCGCGTCACGAACGAACAGCTCGCATCATTTCTGTCTCGTCCGCGTTGTTTTCGTTTCTTCGATACTCGCACCTTCCCTTTTGTTCCACGCCAAGCTTCAACTCCTTTTTCCCTATTTTATCATGACGTTTTCTTGTATATTTTTACTTTCTTGGCGTCTCGAATCGACATCGCTGATCGGCAAGAAAAACGTCTCGGTGGCTCGGTCCTTTAGGGCAGTGGAAGTTTGTACTCCATTGGACCAAATTAGGTGATTCATTCTTGTTAATTCATGATTGAGATAGTAAATTGTGATTCTTGTTTCTCTGGTTTTCGGTATACTCTTTCTTCCTCCTTGTTTTTCCGTGGAATTCATTTCGAGAACAATTATGCTAGTTCTGTGTTTATTCTCCGAATTTATAAAATCACGATGCAGAGAACGCGTGTTCTTATCAGCGTATAAACAGATTATCGAGGGGAGAGAATGGAAGTTCTATTTTTGTTTCCTTTTTATATTTTTGATTCGATTTTCGGAAAAGAAAGCGTCGATGTTGGACACGGATGGGTTTATCGAACAATTAAATGGTTCTGTTTTCTGTTTTTCCTAAAAATACAGTCTGCGAGTTCTAAAAACACGCCAGAGTGTGTTTTCTGTATATTTATTTTTTTTGTTTATATTTTAAAGTTTTATTATACTTTCATTTGCTTCCTGTAACTTCTGAAAAAATGTCATGCCATAACAGTTGAAATTAAATACATTCTACATTCTATATTATGCGTTTAGTACCCAATTAACATTTTTCACTGGAATATTTCATTTCATGGACGTGCTTTCCACGCGGCTCGTATTTATTTTCGTCTCGATGCACCAGAAATTCAAGTCTCCAACGCAGCATCCACTATCGAGAACGTCTCCACATAATACACCGAGCCAACAAGACCAAATAACAGGAGAATAACCGAAAGAACAAGTGCAATAGAGGCGCATGATACGGTACATTTCGTGGTTTCAGCGTGCCATTGAATCTTTATATCCAAACAGGTCTGACGTTTTCGTCGAGACACACACAATGTGCTATTCGATTCGGGCTCAATTTATAGTTCGCGTGCGTTTCTATCCAACTTAGGATATAATTCCGTCTTTACCGTTATCGATGTTTCTGTGCTATCATCCTCGATTTCGTCTCGTGATGTATCTTTCCAATCCATCGCCGACCCTCTTTCGAAGTCGCTTGATCATCTCTCCCCTTATTCTTGACTGCGCGGAGTCGAAATTGTTAGTTTGAAAAATTTGCACTCGCGTCGAAGAGATATCGATTTTAGTGGAAGAAGAATGTTGGCTGCGGACGTACACTAACTATCCGTTTAAAGCTTAGAATCACTACTTATTTCGTAAAATGCAGGAATTGTCGAAAAAGGAAGAATTTTTAATTGTGTTCGTCGTGTTCAAACTTTTCAGTCATTAATTTTTTATCGATGAAAAAATTGGCAGGACATTTGATACAAGTAGAAGTAATTTCAACCTTTCAACATATAGCGTACGCGTGTATCACAAAATTCAGGATTAATTTAGATATCGAATTTATAAACAACACGATACAATAATTTTATTTATACGCAGATTCGTTCATCAATGAATTTCTGGGAACAGAAGCTGTTCTCTAGCTGCACTGTATCGCGCGAACAACGAGCGCGTATTTTTTTTTTTATATTTCCGATGGTTACCTACTTCCGAAACACGGATAAATTTCCATTGGTGTTCCGTGGAAATAATTAAATCCGATCGTTGAATAAATTTTCATTGTAATATCATCGATGCCGCCTCGGAGGGAACGTATCGAATTTAAATCACTTTCGACCAGCGTAAAATTCATACGCGCGATATACGCGAATTCGTTAAATGACCATTTTCAATCTGAAAAAAAAGGGAGTGCGAAACGATGACGGGAAAGAGAGAAAAAGAGAAAGTTTGAAGGGTGCATGTGCAGTCGATGTGGCTTAATCGAAATTTTCTCGTTTCGCGGAATGGCATTTTACTTTGGATCGCGGCTCATTTTCTTTTCTCTTTTTTTTTTTTTTTTTTTTTTTAAT
>SMSQ01026311.1:114438-178146 GCA_019453375.1 Ctenoplectra terminalis | reverse complement strand
TTTTTTAATCTCAGGAGGATTTCCAGCGCCAATGCGACAGCGTATCTCGCGTGTAATCACCGGCGACGGTAATGGGGCACAGTGCGCCAGTTTATCGGCATCAATGACCCGTAATTATAATTAAACGTTAATCACGTAGCACCAGATTCAACGCGTGTGTCTAGTGAATTCGATCGCCCCGTATTACGGTGAAAATAGAACGGGAAAAAGGTGGAGCATAGAGAGAAACAGTAAAAGAAAGAAGGGGTTGAAGAAGGGGGTGTGCTCGATGTCGGAATACGGAAAGCGCGTTGGTCCTGGTCAACGTCCACGTATTTCGCAGTCGTTGCGCGATGGTCCTTGTAGAGTCGTGTTCGCGCGACTCGAATCGAATGCGTTCGTGGGAATAATAGCGCGGTTCGATGGAACTGTATTTTTTCAGCTCATGACGGAAGGGTATGAAGAGAGCTCGTTTTAAGAAACGTTGAATTATTTTGGATAAATGTATCTCAAGGTGGAAAACGAATACTTAATGACGTTGGAAACTACTTTTAAAAATTTTCTTTTGTTGTGAAAAAAAAATTTTGTTCTTATTTCTTGTGATAATTGAACAGAGAGCTTGTTAAGGACATTATTATTTTGACAAATTGTACTCGGTGGCTAGAATGCGGTATGATATTGATTAAAATCTATTAAATTAGAAACGTTCCATCTCTGACGTCAAGCTATCTGCAAAAAAAGTTTATTTTTCATGCAGCTGTTTGTCAAATACAGATATTTTCTCTAGCTCTCGTTAATATTTTACTCATTCGTCGACTAGATTTATGAACAGTCGTTTTAAGAGGGCTCGAGTTTAGTTGTTTGTAATTACGCTCTCTGGTAGGCGGGCTGTGCAATATTTTTGAAAATTCTGACCCAGAAAGTCGGCCGCTTGGCATAAATAGAAAAATTTATGGCCACAAATGAAACCTGTAATCAAATATTAATTTACTTTGTGCAGGCATAGAATTTTTTTCTTTTATTTGAAAATGCTTTGAATAATAATAAATAAGAGGAAAACAGAAGAGAGATAATTTTAATAATGTATAAAATGACGACAAGAACAGCAAGGTATGCAAAGATTTGGTTTTAAAAGGTTTTCGAAAGAATCTTCCAAGTTTACAGCTGCCATTCACTTATGTGCATTCAAGAGCTGTTCAAAATTTTACTCGGTATTCCGCACGAGGAGGCAACTTTGGGTCACGTTTTCTCAAAACTTGGTTATTTCCATTCGTTCCATTTTGCGATAAATAATGAATTTCTGTCATACAATGAACAAAGCGAACGCAAAAATTTAATTGAAATCTTAATTAAATGTCAAACTTATTAACGAAGAAAAGAAATGATAAATTTAATTATAAGCGTTATGAGAAGGTTTTTAACAATTCGCGTTAATAATGCTCCTTTGAACCTATTCTGTTCTTTTTCTTTTTTATTTTATTGCGGTTATTCAAACGTTGAATTTCTTAAGAAGTAAAATATTCAGGTATAGCACGGTGAAAATTTCGTTTAAAGTTAACCATTCGGCAAAGAATTTTTTTAGCGTCAATCTCTTTGATTATTAAACACAAACAATAAATGAACTTCATTGAGACTAAAGAAAATAGAACATCGATTCTTTTTCTTTTCGTACTCTGTTTTAAATTTTAAAACGGACACAGACGGAAATAACTTCTTTGAACTTCGTGTAAAAGAGGAAACATGAATTCGAAACTCTGAGAGAGAAAGAGGAGGAAATTAAATATTATTTCATATAAATAATCTTGTTTGGTTCTTGTTGCAACAGGGTTGCACGTTACTTTTGCAGCTTTCGGAATGACAACCGCGTTTACGGAGTTGTACGTTCATATAGACCTCTCTCTTGTTGAATGCTGCCAGAAACTTTTGAAAACCCCACGAACTACGCGACATTGGTTTTTAGAAAATTGCAACGACGTTAAAATTTCACGCAAACTGTCATACGTAGATTGTACCGCTCGTCATGGATTCTGAGCATCGCTGGAACGACATTTCCAGCGATGACAATTCGCAGTTTGATTTACGACACCGCTCCTTGCGTGAAAGTAAAAATTTTCATCGCGACACCGCGTCTGTTCTGTTTTATTCGATAAAGCTGAATGCTTCTTGACCTTTTTTTACGTAAATAGTACTTATAGCATATTAACAGGTATTATTAACTTTTATACGGTATATTCGATAAAATACTTGAAAGATAACATTCAAATATGAATGGATTGATAAATTTTGTGAGATACTAAGCTTCTTTGATAATATTCAAGGAAAAAGTAATAAAATTAAGCAGATTAATTAATTTTGCAACTCAGACTGTTTAGTTTGCGTTTAAAGCAGAGAAACTCAAAAAAAGATTTAACTATAGCAACGATTTAATTGGATCCCATTTACCGCGACCACGACACTCGTTATGGGACGTGGCTGTCCACGCGTTCACGCGCTAGCATCCGTCGCGACGCCACGCGGCCCGCAGCGGATTCACCTGACGCAATAATCCCGAGTGATGTAGTTTCGTGGCGAGTGCTTCGGAGTAAACCGATTACCAGCGGACTTGGCTGAAAGAGGGTGAGGTTTAGCCGGAGTGGATGCACGGAGATCGAATCGGGTGAAGTTATTCACCCGAGCAGTGGAGAATATTGGTCAGGAATCATCGCATTGTCCGCCATTTTGTATCTATGGATTCAGATCCGTTGAAATGTAGGTTTAAGAAATTAACAGAAAATTATGATAAAATACGGTATTTCAAATAGAAGACTAATCTTTTGGTTTATTTTCGAACGAGGACAATGAAGTCTAAGGTGTGATTGAACACCTACGTTAAAATCTACGTTCTATACAATAATAACGAATGAGGTTTTCCTATTCCATCAACCCTAATGATTCGAAATGATTTAAAAACTTTTCATACCTCGAAACTTACATTTTATAATAACACGAATTCGAAGATCCACTTTACCTAGTAGTTCTAATATATTCATCAAAACCATCCACCAAATCTTTGTCCTCTACAACCAACCATTTTTCCTCTCCCAATCTTCCTCACACCTGAACACCAACATTTCGACATTCACGATCCACCTACTGTTCTCCAAAACGAAAGCACAGAACGTACATAGCAGGACATTGCATGGACAGCGATATATTCCCAGCGTGCATCCCGATGGCAGAAGGGCGTCGGTTAGGCCACGCATGCAGATGATGTCCCGCGTCGCGCGTTCCAAGTGCTCGCACGTCACCCAATTCGGATTCCTAGGTAGCAGCCGAAACGAGCTTCGTTCCTCGCGATACTCGTTTCGAGCTTCCAATAAAATGGAAATGTCTCAGCTGCTGACACGCCGTGCCGCGCCGAGCCACGCCGCAAGCCCGGATCAGGAGATTCGGTTAGGGGACTCGAGACTACTTTATTGTCCCTGCGGCGGAGGTAGGCAGCATGCTGGCACGCGTTTACGTACATATATGAAAACAAACGTGGAACCAGGAACCGGCACGTCCGATGTGGGACAGCCTCGTTTCTCGATGGAACGCACATCGAGTGCTTTTCATGGGAGGACAACACATACGGCTGTCGACGTTCCCGTCTCTCGTAGCTTCTGTATCCGGCGAACAATTGAACTGGGACGTCCGATGGGAAGGGAAAAACCGACCGTCACCGGATACCGTGTATCTAACGTTGGAATGCGCCGTTTTTCCGTCGGGTCGTGTCGATATTTTTCCAATAAGATTTTTTTTTTTCGGGGCGGACTCAATGGGACTCGACCGGGTGTCTTCAACGCTGGGAACCCATGCATTCGAATGATGAATGTTTATGAGGCCCTAGTGTCGCGAAGACGGGATTTACGGATCGAGCACCATCCTATCCGACTTGTCGTTCCTTTATTTTCGGATCGATCGACCATGGATAATTGGACGACGCGTTGAGTTATGCTGAGATAATCAAGCGTCCGTTATGACGAACGTTTTAGGCGGCGTTGAATGTATTTACGATGCAGAGTGTAATTTATTTAATCTTTGTCGATGTTCATTGTAACAGCAATTTATAATGATAATATTATTACGTTTTAACGGGTGTGCTGGGATTTTAGGATTGGCTTGCCTGGAGGGAATAAGATTTATAATGAATATTAATAATTAACAATTTGAACGATGTCGACGTGAGATTATACTCGCGCGTTATTGTTGCGGAATAAACTCGAAGATTCAACGGTAATGAAAGAAAAAGAGGGGGGGTTTAATGAAAATTTTCATTGTGTACGTTACTGCGAAGGGGGGACCGGGGGTAGTGATTAAAGCATTTAATTACTTTGCGATGCGATTTTAACTAACAAGGTGTTTCATTATTTAATACTATAAATACGCAATTATGGCTTTTCGTTTCGGTCGATGCGTGTCAGTTTACATAAGAAATTACGAAATGAAATGACGTTTTATCGAGAGAACGCCATGAATTCGTATTGTAACGTTCAAATGAAGTTGTACGAAATTGTATGAATGTAATTAAAGCGCGAATATCTAGATTTGATTGCATTAAAATAATAACGCTGGTAAATCCAACCTGGTAAATTGGTGAAGCAAATCTTATTAATTTCCATTTTATATAAAACAATCGAGAGGAAGAACCACACGGAGTTGATTATACTCATTCATAATATTAAGGTTTAGCTTGAAATGTAACAATAAATCTAGTAGTAAAACTAAATTGTGACTTGTTCTGCCCTCTAGCTTATACAGACACGATTTTCGGATCGTAGCAGTACTTTACACGCTAAAAGCATTTCTACTATTGCGTTCCTTCCTCCATGTTTCTTTCAAATTTTACAAATCTACTTAACTGCTATCAGTTTTACTTTGAGAATTCTTGATATTTTAAGTTCTGTATCAACGTTCTTTAAAAATAGGATCTTCGTCGCAATTTCGACGACATAAATTTTACTTTCCATTTAGTTTACTTATTTTGTTTCGTTTGCTCGATAAGCATATAAAGTTTGCGATTATTATGCAAACGAGTCAGAAGACTACTCGCATAATATGGAACGTGAGCCGCGGGTGCGGAGAGGATGCTGTTATCGAGCACATATGTCTCCGTGAGAGATGTAAACTCCCCATTTGCGTTGGCTTGCATTAATGCGTTTCCGATAGCGATCTGTTCCATTTCGAGCATGTTTATTCGAATAATTAGTTACACGCTAACCCTTGAAAAACAGCTTTGTCGGCTTTTTGTATCGTAACGACTCCATTTATCCTAAAGTAGATTACAAGTATCGTTGGAAGAATGTTTTGTAATACACTGATGGGAACGTTTTGTTAAGTGAGTTATGCTTTATGGAAATTAAAGCGAAACAATCGTCTGAACACACGGCTCGCGAGTCTTGCGCGCAGACAATAATAACGGTTTAATTGAATTACATCGACCGCAACACAGCGCCACGTCCGAAGGGACGCGTCAAGTGCTTTTCATGAGACAAGGCCACCGGTGTCTAGTCTACCGTAATTATTGTCCCAAACTGTGGCACTCGTGGGGCTTTGCACGACGTGCTGAGTTAATACGCACACTTGCAATCGTAACGTTTTAATTAACGACGAAAGTTGGCGCACTTTGTAAAAACCGCGCACCGAACTTGAGGTCGCATTTAACAAACGTTTCAGCGGTGTTGAAGTTGTTACTGGATATGGTAGAGGACACATCTTTTGACACTATTTTTTATAAACATTTTGCTAATATACATATATATATTATTAATGATATTAATTTAAGACTCGAGTTTGCGAGAAGACAACGAAGCGAGAAAAATCGATACGTTAATAAAATGAAAAAAAAAAAAAAAATAAAGGAAAGTTAGTGCAATATCATGTGATCGTATCACGATATACTATTGAATATTGTTATTAAGAGCACGACAAATCATAACGGAGTTACGTTTGATAGGTTGTATCAAGGGCTTTCCGTGAGACAATACTATCTACTAGTTTTGTCACGAACCGTTGTTACCCAAGGGGGTTGCAAAAGGATTAAGGGGTGACACGATGGACCACACATTCCGCACATGTGCGACGTATCCGATCCTTTCACGTTGCTGTCACTGCTTTGATAAATCGGAATTAAAACGCATCCTCGTAGAGCACGGGCAGTGTCCGTAGGTGAGAGTGGCTGGCGCATCAGTGTGGACAATGTGTTCCGCTCGATACAAAAGAGAGCCTTCCGCGGAACATGGAATTTCGATAAAAATGCACACGGATAGAAATTGATGGGGACATAATTACAGGAAAACTGATTTATATCCTACCAAGTAATCCCGATAGCTGGAAATCGTAAATTTCCAGTTTGACGTAGCGTTACAATATCTCCTCCTTCTATGGACCGAAATTAATTTCAGAGATTATCGTAAACCACTGATACCAATCGAAGCTTTTTTTTTTTTCTTGAAACATAATTTAGTTCGTCATATGCAATGTCCTTTTCTATTAATCTCATCGCGCAAACTTGAATTGTACGCGTCTGACCACGTACTTCCTTAATCCGTTTGGCTAACCTAGTACGCTCCTCTTCTACTTGTCCGACCACACGAGTTCCTGTACTACTTGTCCGGCCACGTACCTGCCTGTTCTACTTGTCCGACTAACCAGTCCTTTCTCTCTGTCTCTCTTTTTTGTCTCTCTCTTCGCCGTTGTCGAATTAAAACATCTCATCATGCCCGAAAGGAAGAAAACGTCAGCACGTGTGAAATCGTGGAACGTTTCAATAAAAGGCAATACCCTATTATCGGTTGGAAAATGGGGCAAGATAGATTCGAGAAACTTAAAAGACGGTGCCGGAAGATACCTTATCGGGGAACGTGAGCCACTAACGGCACAATATAATAGCGTATCTGGCACATACTCGGCCAAACAGTTCGGTAGAGCCGAGTCGTCAGTGTCGCGAGTATATACGTCGTTTTGCAGCCGCCTAGTCGAGATATGTTCTCGCCCGTCTCGTGGCAAAAGCGTGTACTCGCATACCAATGAGCGTTGTGGATAGAACGAAAGCGTCATAGTTGTGACTCAGTTTCTGCTGCACAAGCGAGAAAAAGATTTTACGAGTAGAAAACGGGTAAATCGAATAGGCGTCCATTTGGCTGTGCGATTTCGAAAGTGGAACGCACGCGCGAATGGCAATTTGAATAACGTATGTACAGGGACCGGATTTTGGCTGCAGGAAAAAAAAAAGAGCTGGGCGAAAAACTGATATTCTCTTATTGGCGGAGAATGAACTTTGTAGCTGATAAAAATTTATTCGGTGCTCTTCGCGTTTATGTTTCTTTAAATTGATATTTCGTTGTTCAACGATATATTGAATTACAATTGACAGAAATTTATCTGTGATTTTAAGAGTAATTTAATTTTCTCGTATGCAAGTATAAAAGTAGCTTGAGAATAAAAAAAGAAAACCAATTCAACCATAGTCGTTGCCCCTTCCACGATCTACTTCATCCACAGTGTAATGTCCTACAAGTTTCTCCGAAGTATTTCGATCGTTCCAACGACGATGATGCTTCAATTGAATATTCGAACGACTACAGTGGTACACGAGAAAAAGTATAGATTACACGGGAAACGGTTAGACGTTTCTGTGCTCTTGGCAACCGACGCCGGTATGAATACTTGCATTCTGGCAAGCTTCCAAGAAACATTATAATACGCTCCACGGTTACACTCTCGAAACATGTGTCACACATACTTCCAGCTCATTTATAAAACGTCTCGTATAATCGAGTATTACGATTTCACTGCACATTGCATTCACATTATCGTTTAAATAACCGATCGTCTTATATTAGCCTCGTTTGGAGCCAACACTGTTACCAAATATCCTTTAACTTTTCTTTTCTTAACGCGTCGAGCGTGTTATGTTCATCGGTAGTCGTTTTGTTCGCTTCAAATATTAAGTCTTTTTTTAACCCACTCGTGTATCAATTATCTTAAAAAATTTCCTAATCTTAAAAATAAATATAAAAAAGTTATCTTTGATAACTCTTTGTTAAAAGTAGACATTTTTTTTTAAAGAAATAGAAATATGGTCAAAGCGGTTAAACAATTATAATTTTGAAGACTGTAACATGGTTACGTGTAATTAACTTTAACATAAACTTCATCTTTATGATCCCTATTTTTGTTACTTTTCCGTTTTTACGTTACCATCAAGCAGACAATTCTTTATCATACAATTTTCACGGTCCATGACTAATTTACACGTTACTCGGTATTCGACGAGTAGGCAGAGCGTGCGCCCGGTTCTTCCCCACCGTTTCCAATACTCCCGCCCCACGGTCCTGCCTCCGATGAAAATATATTTCGGCCTCGGCGCGCACGCCAGAGATGATCGAGCGGCGCCGCGCGAGACCAGAAGAAAGATTCGCGTCGCGGACGTGCTCCGGCGAATCATCGAGCGTGTCGAGTCGCATAACTTTTCGACGAATATGTGGAAGAGGTAGCGATAACATCGATATCCTTTTCCGCGGGATTTCGTCGAATTTAAAATGTGTTTGGTGTAGATGGGCTGATATTTAAAGGGTGGTTTCTGTATAAATCGGGTTATTTAGGAATAGCAGTATTATTTTTAAAAATGTATCTAATTTAATACTTAAATTTAACCTGGTAAAAGAGAATACCAAAACATTAAATCCTTTGTTTTTTTTTCTTTTTTTTTAATAACTAATTATACTCGTAGCGCAGATTATGGTCGAAATATAACAAGAACGGATTCTTATTGTAAGCTTTATGTTTCCAATTAAAAATAAAGCCACAAAAAAGAAATGGTACCTAGATATTTCTCACATCTAATTTTCTCTGTACATCGTTCAACCGCCTCGCATATTTCATTCCTCGAACTGTTTCAATTTTTTTTTTTTTTCTACCGTCTCATCAGTCGGCATATCTCTTTAAACATTAAAATGGGTCACCGTATATATTTCCGGCCTGTTGGTGCGATGCTACGTGTACCGTGAAGTCGAAAACGTAGCGAAACGTGGCCGAATAGGAACGCGCCGCGGGATGAGCATCGATTCCATCTATTCCGGGTAAATACAGAGTAGTTAAACAAGCGAATGGGCTGGGTTTGTAGCTGGTAACTGGACAGCGGTGTTGCTGCGTAAGTTCTCGTTGCCAGGTAGTTTGACCAGCGTCGCCGAGGTGACACGATTCGAAAAAGGAGAGACTGAAAATGAATTTTTTCTTCTCTCTCTCTTTTTTTTTTATCCCTCATTGGATAACCCGACGAATTCCTGGCAAATGTTTGGTTTCGACCGTGTCGAGTGTGTTTTTCATTTCTTCCTACCTCAACGCCGTTTTGAGTTTTCTTTACCGGCGAACAATGTGTAGGGAAGTTTAGAATTTGCCTATGCGAAATGAACATATGCAGGGGTGTATTTGAAAAGTGCAATGGAATAAACTGTATCTTCCAATTTTTTATTTTTTCATATATATATATTTTTTTCATATGCACTGTATAATAAATAGTGGTATAGAATATAAACGAAAAAACTTATTCAATTATTCCTCATATACATATTTATAATCTCTGGAAAAAAACTAAAAAAAATATACCAACGTTTCCATTGATTTAAATTATCCCAATTTCATGTTGCGAATGAAAAAGAGGATCTGAAGCAATTTACAAAGTGTATCACCGTAAACAAGCACGATCCGATCAAACGAATGTCTACGTTCAACGACCCTCTCGTGTACTTTTAATTCCATCGAGGAACGCGAAACCGAATGCGAATTAGCGTGCCTACGATTTGATAAGAGTATCCTTCGGTCGCACGAGACAATCAAGGGATTCCTGGAATATTTCTTCTGGGAATACGTACACCGGTATCGCGTACGACCGCAGATGGAATTCGTGTCTGTCCATGCGTGACACTAAATTCTGATTGGGCCAGCACGTTCTCGTGCGTGTATCGAGATTCCGGTGTCAAGCGGTGAACACGCAACAACGCCGACATTCTCACCGACAACTGAGTATATCGTGGCTTCGTTACATCCGAGAATAACGTATGCATGAAAGGAATTCTGATGAAAAGATACTGAAAATTGAATTTAGCATAGCCAAGCAGGTATCGTTGTTACGCGTAATGTTGTTTCACTGGCCAGCATGCCATTCGAGGGTCTGCCGTTTATATAATACCAGGTTTCCGCTGCTAGTTTTCCCGAAAGCAAGCAAAATTTTCGTGTACTGTATGATGACTTAGAGAGATACGGTTGTTTCGACCTTTCGTGTTTAAATAATTGAGTATCGTTGAAGCGTTTCGTTGTGTACGATGTTTCGGTAGTTCATAAGTACTGCCGTGTTCGGTGTTATGCATCTGGTGATTTAATAAATATGAATTCTATTGAGCGTATGATTATATATACAGTGAGGGTCTAGCATGATAAGTAACGTAAATCTTCTTTGAATTATTTTGTGCCAGAAGTGTAAGAACAAATTGCACCAAATATTGTACGAATAGTTCCGAAGGATTATGTTCATTGCTTTGTTTTCCAAGTCCTCCTAATTTTCGTACTTCAACGCATGTATACACGGTAGTTTCTTTCAGAGAACTGTTTCGACAAAGGAAGTAGTGTTTCTTCGGTCGAATGAAGGTATATGCGAACCAAAGAAAAAGAAAAANCCAAGCAGGTATCGTTGTTACGCGTAATGTTGTTTCACTGGCCAGCATGCCATTCGAGGGTCTGCCGTTTATATAATACCAGGTTTCCGCTGCTAGTTTTCCCGAAAGCAAGCAAAATTTTCGTGTACTGTATGATGACTTAGAGAGATACGGTTGTTTCGACCTTTCGTGTTTAAATAATTGAGTATCGTTGAAGCGTTTCGTTGTGTACGATGTTTCGGTAGTTCATAAGTACTGCCGTGTTCGGTGTTATGCATCTGGTGATTTAATAAATATGAATTCTATTGAGCGTATGATTATATATACAGTGAGGGTCTAGCATGATAAGTAACGTAAATCTTCTTTGAATTATTTTGTGCCAGAAATGTAAGAACAAATTGCACCAAATATTGTACGAATAGTTCCGAAGGATTATGTTCATTGCTTTGTTTTCCAAGTCCTCTTAATTTTCGTACTTCAACGCATGTATACACGGTAGTTTCTTTCAGAGAACTGTTTCGACAAAGGAAGTAGTGTTTCTTCGGTCGAATGAAGGTATATGCGAACCAAAGAAAAAGAAAAACAAACATACGCTTCTCATTTTTTATATCTTTTTTAAAGAATGAAACTATTCTTCGCTAAAATCTTTAATAATTCAACTATAAAAGAAAAAGAATCGAAAGCATCTTAATTCATGGAATTTAAACGACGTTCTCCAACAAAATCTGTGGCCCAGAAAAAACAATTTGACGGATGATCGCGCCTGACACGTACCTCTGATTGTCACCCGAGTTCGACCTCGCCTCTGACACAGGAGTTTTCCTACGCCAACACTTTTCTTTGCCCGGTTCCGGGCCGGACAGACGACAAAGGACCGTCACGCGATTCACTGAGCTTTAATCGAGCACGACCAGACACTAGAAGCCGCTACACATGTAGCGCAGGTGCACACGTTGCGCGAAAAGACGTTCGCGCCTCGTCGACATCCTTTTTACGGCCGTTTACGACGTCGATTTTCGACCCTAAACCTTGAACCGCCTGGCGTTTAATCATTCACCACGACCCTCGCTGCTGGGAGTTTCGAATGTTTCTCCGGTTCCTTCGGTTCAAAGGAACGTGGAACGCTGGAACGTGCCGGCGGAAACCGGAGTAAACAGAAGAAACCGACGGAGAAGTTGGTTGCCTTTGGAATAAAAGCAGGAGACGCGGTTGTAGGCTCAGACCAGAGGCTGTTGCAGGAATTAAGTATGTGAAAGCGTAATGATATTTATCATGTAAATTTTGAAAGGTGGGTACAATAGATGAAGTAGAATAAGATTATATTTCTGGTGGAGTTCTCGGATTACTTTATATTATATTTATGGGATCTTTTGGTGCAAGACTTCACTTTCGTTATTTATTCGATATTTTTCCTTAGAAAGTATAACGTTAGTCTTTGGAAGGAACGTCTCATCGATACGTCTTATTGCTTTAATTAGAAGTTTAAGGTCGGATGCCTCTTCTAATGTTAACAGTGACCACTGTTTACCATTAAAATTGAAAATTTTCTAATCTATAATTCAGGAGCTAATGCAAGAAATCCCTTTTTTCCTCGTACCTCTCGAAAATATTTCGACTTTTCCAATCCCTTTTCCGTCCCTTTTTTTCAAGTCCAGTAGACATCGTTCCGCAAAATGGGTTTCAAATGGAACCGGTCCATTTCCAGACGAGTCGTTCGAGGGTCGCCACTCGGAATGAGAATTTTGACGAATGTCGTGACAGTAATTTTTATTGACTACACAGGGGGTATCGAATTGATCCTGAAAGCTGAAATATGTAGCGGTCTGTGTATCGCAGCCACAAGCTTCCACTCGTATTTTTTATGGAGAATCAGCGATGCGTGCACATCGTCGGTCGTTACCTTATACAGTCGCGGATTCGTGTAGAATTTAAAGTCTCAGGCAGCGAAGGGTAAGTTTAAAATTAAGGCAGTGGTATCGCAGCCGCTGTGCACTCAAGAATTTAATAGTTCCATGTAAGTACACACTTAGCGGCGTATTACCGTGAGCGGAGAGAGAGAGAAAGAGAGAGAGAGAGAGAAAGCTATAGTGCGCGGTTGCATAGTGTTGAGAATGAGCGACGAGCATTGTAATCACTTTACCGTAACACTGAGATAACGTAACGCTAACTAAAACTGGATTTCTTGTAATTGTGCTATTTAACTCAAAGTCTATTTATACATTAACAGAAAACACATGAAACTAATACCTATAACTAACACAGCACCTATAACAGCACCTCGCACATCTATCAAAGAAGGGTAAAAAAAATAATGCTATAGTTCTTAACAGTATTACTCCAAAAAGTCAATCGTGAAATATTCACAAAGAATACTACCTTCCTAGATTCGTACATCGAGACAACAAACATAATTACAAAGCAGGGCAACGTTATATCTCAACAATCACTTAAATGACTTCTTTACACGACACCATAGCAGTAATTTATTTTTCGCGATAACACTGTACATCCAGACTCGTATCATTGCATGTTGTACCTCCTAGCAATAGATTCGAATTAAGATACATATGGCTCTCGATCCGCGTCTCACGCGTGTACCACGCGCATTCAAAGGAAACTAGCAGTGCGTGTCTTGCGTGTCGAGTAATTTCGAAATTAAGGCGGCACCGGTCCTCGTACTTCATAAATTCACGCACGGGCGTGCGCCCATGCCGATGCATTATCGTGGACACGTCTCGGGTGGCAGGAGTGTTGCCACGAAACGTTAAAGGCCGCCGTGACTAGCGTTTCGCCGTGATCCTGTGATTTAAGATGTCCGTGCACGGACACGTGTCACGCGAGTGCGTGGTGCATCATGATGAGTCACGTGTAACACCATCAAAGTGAATGGAGTATGGCTCCGTATGGCGCAGAGATGAATGATAGAAGTGGAAATTGGTGGGCAATACTGTGGTTGTGTTGCGGGAGTAAGTAGTGTAGGAAGGTGATTAGTCAGACATCAGGAAACGGCTGAATCTTAATGTCGTGTCTGTATTCAGTGGTATCGGTCGATGAATGGTCAGACGTAATGCAGGCTGTAGAGATGGATTCAACATGGATAGGTAGTATAGGTATTGATACACGGAAACGGAAGCTATTAGTTCAACAATGGTAAATAAGATGTCAAGGAAATAGAGGATGATTAAGCAATTAGATAGGATTATTGACAATACTGAATATTGGATATTAGATATTGAGAATTGATTGCACAAGGAGAACCATAGATTCTATTTAAGGAACAAAAGTGTGAGGACAGTGTCTCGGTGCACTTCTTCTTTCTGCTTTTTTTTACATCATTTATTAAAATTGTTAACCACGTCAGAAACGTAGTCCGTGCCAGTCGAGTGACTCGCTTTGTACAATAAGTAGTATAAGTACACGCGATGTCAGACGCGGTACAAAGTATTTTAAGCAATGCGAATTCTTCATTGCTAACAAAGACAAAGGAATAAACAAAAAGTCGAACGATACACAGCGTACGGTATCGAATTGTTACTTTCTTTTCTTTTTACAAGCGATCGAACCAAGAGTAGCTATTCCATATCCCCAGGATAAATCGAGGATATAAGCGTCGCTATTCAGAACCGCCACGAGCTGTCGCGAGCAAATGGCATTAGAATTCCGTGACGTGGCCGTTGCAGCGTAACGCTACACGACGCTCTCGTGTCCTTTGAATTTTATCGGGACGGCAACGTTTTGTAGCGATATCCTCGCAGCACGAAGAAATATCTCACGTGACGTCGCTTGACACGCGTCAAGTAAATTCGTCATTGATCTCGAGCACGTTGCCGGTTAAGGTTTTCCGATCGCGTCCCGTCTCGAGTCGAGACGAGGATGGAAGACGGAAAGGGGCGAAAGGTTCTGCAGGACGTTTTACACTCGGGACCAAGGATCTCTTCTCCCTTCTCCTTCCTCTTTACCTTCTCGTGGAACATTTAAAGGCAGGACCCGTGCACGTACGCCAAAAACGAAAATTGTGGCCACGCCTTGTGACAGGCGGAAGGAAATGGAATTTTCGCACCTGCAACCCATACTACGAGGGGTGGCAAGGGGACGCTAATGCCACCGTCTCGTTTCTCACCTTTGACTCGAAGGAAAAAAAAGGTTTAGTCACGTTCGCTTGAATATCGATCGGGCTGCGGTCACGAGGCATCGAAACCACGAGTCTTAAACCTCTCCTTATATTTAGTGAACTCGACCGTGCGAGAAGGAGCCAGCACTTCGATGCGGTAAATTGTAAATCGATAATGAGTCGTTATGGAATATACGCTATTGGTCTTTTTTGTGTTATACCAATATGGAATCCCTTGGCAATTTTAATACCGTAGGTTTAGTACCAGCTTTTTTACTTGGATAGATTCTTTACTGCAATGTCTTTTAAGCTAACACAATTTTAAATTCTTTTTTGATTAAAAATTCTTGTGATCCTTGAAATGCGCGGTATGTATGTATGTTCTGTGTCGAAGACGCGTTTAATATGTTCCGAATACTTTTACAATGATACGGAATAGCGGAATGTAGACGAGAAGTAGAACGTTTTATTGAAATCTATATGTCTGATCAATAATTGGATGAATCTACTTAAAGGAGTTTTATTCTTGTACCGTTTTTTAGTAGACGAGTTTTACAACATGTCGTATTGGAAATATTTCAGTTAAATATTGGCGAGTGCTGAATATATAATAGAACCGAAGATGTTAAGGAAATATATGTACAATTGATGGAGGTCAGCTTACCGACCGAATTCTGTCACGTTCATTTTTTATCGAGACAGAAAAAGAAATTGGAACTCCACTTGCCACGGTTCACCGCATAACGTATTATTTAATTGTTCGAAACGTTCAGATTCTACCCAAAGAAATTCTTTTGAAAAGTAACAGCTAGTAATCTGTTCTTTTACCTTTCGTTCGTGGGCGTGTTAGAGTGAGAATTTCGCCTTCCCTTCCTCCCCGACACGTTCGTTTTCGTTTCTCTTGTTTCGTCTGACCCCGCGATGGGCCACTTTTGCGATTAAACTTTAACTTCTGAGAAAGAAAGAGCGGTCGCCGATCCGACTGGTGCGCACTTCTGACCGACAGCTTCTTAAGCAAGCCCAAGAATGGAGTACCTGAAATAATTTCCCTGGAGGTCGGTCGTATATAAACGAATACGGGCCGCCTTTATTGCGGCAAATACGCTCGGTTGGCGTTACGCGTTCCGTTACAAATGCGTGGAATAAATTATACAATAAAATTGGCCATTCAGCTATATAGTATTCATTAGTAAACTTAATAACGTATCCGATGAAAAAAATATCAATATTGTTACAATTAATTTTTTCTTTTTCCAGCTTTTATGTTTTTTCTTTGAAACGTTTGGGATATATTTGTTTGAATGGTTCGTAAATACAGTAATTATGCTGATAAGAATAATTTGATAATTATTTGTTCCTGAAATCACTTGATAATTAACTCGATTCTCGATACTGTAAAAGGTATCGTTAAATGTGTGACATTCATTGACCGCTATTAGGATAATTTCCTAATGAACCATGCTCGGAAATGCGCGCAACGAAACGGTCGAATTGTCACAGAGTGACAGGTAGGAGCCAAAAGTAGCCATTAATTGGCGCCCGTAAACGAGCTTGTTATACACACGTATAGTTTACTCTGTGTCTTGTTATAAACGTACCAATTAAGACAGTACATAATATTCCGCACCAGACGGTACAACGTCTTTAGTAAGTTTCAAAAAATAAATATTTGTTAATAATTTTTGTAGCTATCTTTTCATCCAAATTTCAATTAATCACTTTTTAATTCACGAAAAACCACGAAGTTTCATACAACGATTGTACGGCTGTAGTCAATTGAAAATCATCGGTAGCTCGGAACTCAGATGAAAAGTTTACAATTTTTATGTTTTTTTTTTTTTGGCACCGCGAGCTCAATTTCATTGGGCGAACTAATGAAATTTCGCAAGCACCTTTTCCTGTGGCTGTTCGCGCTGCATTTAGTGCGCTGTTGAAACGAACACGGTTATTATACGTTATATGCATAAAGTGATTGAACGGTCTTGCGCAATTTTAATTCGTGCCTCGTAATAAAGGGAAATTGAAACGGACGTATTCCAGCGGCCTCGTAAATACCCGTGCTATCATAAATTCGATACGTACGGGCTCGCTCATCTCCAGCGACTTTAAATTTACGATGACCCGCTATCGAATATATTACCCTGGATAAAACAGTCGCGAATGTCGCGGCAATGTCGAACGAGGTAAGTCGTGCATCGTGAACTTGCTCCTTCGAATGTGTGTATTCGATTTCGTGGATAAAATTGTGTTTCGTCGCTCAAACTGTTAAGTGTTATATTTTCTTAAATTGTTAGCGAAGGAAATGGGGAAAAAGTAACGTTTCGATGGCATTTCATTCTCCAGGCGTTACCACTTTATTTAAAATCGAACATGGCGATGAAAGAATTATAAATTTATTCCTAGCTTCATTTTTATTTCAATTTTCCTTTTAGTTTTATTGCACGGTATGTTTCATGAATTACCGGACTACTAAGTGTACACGTAACACGAACGATCTATTTTTTTTTTCTCTTTCCGCATTTTGCATGCATTGCAATTCACGTAAGACCCGTGAAACGTTTTATTCCATTTTGTTTCCAACACGCCTCTTTCGAATCGATGAAGAAGGAAAAGGAATTACCCAAGGCCGCGTAATATACGAGAGGTTAAACGTAAAACAGCACGCGGGACACTTCATTGAATATTTATACGGAATCTGCATAAAAATTTAGGACAAACGAGCACTTACGTTCCTCGTTAAATTTTATTTACAGTCCGGCGTATATCTTCCCCTTGTAAATACTTCGTTAAGGGCAGTATTACCTGGTAACGAACTAGAGTATCATGGCGACTATTACCCTTGGATAAGATGCAATGAATCACTTTTATTTTGAACATATTACTACCCGTATAAAAATGAAATTAAATTTTCTTCTTTTTTTTCTCATGCATTAAAGAGCACTCGTTATTTTATGAAAAATTTTTTACGAGCTTCCTCAAGGTATTTCACTCATCCCCAATTTTTCCATTATTTTGATCCGAAATCCACGCGAACGTAATCTACCGTCGCTTTTTTTCCGTGCAATCTATTTCCAGTGCATCAGGTTTCATCAAGCTCAACAACAAGCTTTCCCGCTTTCAATTATTCCCAACGTTACCGGGAACGTAAAGAACGCGGCGTCCTTAGAACGTAATCTCTGACGCATCCATCATGTGCACGATAACCTTGCTGCAAACTTCACCGTCAAGCAAATATTGCATCGTGCGGGGAATATTTCCTACGATTCACCGGGGAAAGCGGACGAGACTTCCGTTTTCCTCTATCAGTCTTCAGATCACAGTTCCGCGACTTCGACAATACGAGCTCGCCTTAAAGCAGAGATTCGAGGCTGTATAATACCTTTTAAATTATTATGGAACACAAAGTTGTTTTGTCTTGAATTGAAATGGCATTAAAATAATTGAGTATTAAATTAGCAAGATCGCTTCGTTATTTGTTTGGTAATATTGTTGATATTTTTCAAACAGTATCTTCTCAATATTTTAGCTGTTATCTTCGTTATGTAGAGTTATGGAGACTTATCGTAGGAGACTTATCGATCTTATTTATTTATTATTTTATTTCTATTTCTAATCTCACCTTATAAATTATTAATTCTTTGTACTATTAAACATTTCTTAAGTTTCACAGGACTACCGTGAAAATTTAAAGTATTGTCTCGAAAAGGAAAGACAGTTACAAATATTTATGATTTTTTATTCATTTGGTTAATAAAGAAACAGATTTCGATTGACGAAAATGCAAACATTAACTTGAAACTTAACCTGTGAGAAAAATTGTATCCTTGCAACAAATAATTAAGCATTTCCAAACAATTTCTTAAGCACTACTTTCTAAGACCCGTGTAAAACATAGAAACAACACCCGTTTCCTACAATTTTTTAAAAGACAAAGCGAATTTAAGAATCATGGAAGCTGCCGTGTTGCTTCTATTCATTCTTAACATAATACATAACAACGAAGTTAATATCGGAGAACATTCGCCTTACTGCGATTGCACAGATGTTCAATACGCTCCGTGTTTCGGCCGACGCGACGTCTGACCATCGCGGGACGATTCCACTAGTTGCCGACCAGCCGTGGAAGTTGGACGGTCGCAAACACAGACGGTGTTCTCGATGCATCTCGAAGGGGTTCGACCGCATGAATTTCTTGCAGCCGGTTCGGCCAACTTCCGGCATTTATGTTGGACTCGATCAATAATGCATGACGGCCGTGTCCAGGTGACCGAAGACCCGAAGGGTATCGGCGATATGAAAATGAAAAATTGGTCTGCGGCTTTTTCTCTGTGAAAAATCAAAAGCCACGCCGACTGTCCGATCGATTAACTTAATTGAGTGCTCGTGAATAATTGCGGATCGCTGAAAAATAACTTGGCCGCGAAGGAATACCCGGAAACAGTAAAGTTTTCGATGGTTCCAGAGAATCGCAATGATCTCGTAGTATTTATTCGTTCATTATGATTTAGTGTCAATGGAATCGAAGAAAATTGTGTCTGATGAGATATTATGAAACTTTCGAAGATCTCTTTTTTTTTCATTTTATCAGTAACGTGTTTATCACGAATGCTCTTCGCAGCGGAGACAATGGAATTCATTTTTCGCCTTTTATTTGACTGAAATTTTCACTACATCGTTGATTAAAGTTCTAGTCGTGGTCCTACCATTCGTTTGATGTTTCTTATTCTATTTATTCTGTGATATTAATTCTACCATCAGTCTAATATTATACAAAGTCTCAGTCGGTTGCAACTAATTACCAATGATTCTTATAAAGTAAACTATTCATTCATCCCTTCCTTCCAGCGTTTCATTAAACATTCAACCCTTCGGTTTCACGAGACTTTTTAAAGTACAAACCAACGACATAAAAAATATCAATATTGACCATATCTTTCTGCAACTATCCCAGAAGACTCATTCGAGTTCTAAACTCGTCCCAGATGCAATATTGCTTCGACAATTAAAGCGTATCTCGTGCTACACGTATCTCTACGTTTCTCCGCTAAATGAAAGCTTCGTCGACACGAAACCAGTAAGGGTTGGAAAGTACGAAAGGATACCGTTTCGTTCGAGCTGTTGATCATTCCTACGACAATTTCGTAGTTCTTTAAAGTACAGGAAATATAACCGGCCAAGAACGGTCCCAGAACAAGAGAATAGTCCGCGTCTTTCGTTTATTTCGAACGGGGTCGAAAGTCCGCTCACGTCCACCGCCGTTAAGCTACTTCCTCGACGAGCAAACATCCAATAATTTCGTTCGTGCTTCTTTCCGTACGGCGAAGCGTTACGGTTAAGGCGGATTCGTATGACTCAATTATACTCGACGATGCGAACCATGCCACTTTCTAATAGGAACGTCGAAGAACGTCGAAGAACGTTGAAGAACGTCGAAGAACGTCCGCGATGATCAGTGTTGCTAATAATGAAGGAAGAAACGATACCTTGCTTTTTATTTATTTATTTTTTTTTTTGTTTTAGGAGAGTGGAAAAATTTGTTTTATGAAAAATATAAAAATTTGTTGAAATTTAATTGCTAACGTTGTCGTCGTTGTCGTCGTTGACGTCATTACTAATGTTATCAATGCCGTCGTAGATATTGTCAAGGATGATCGTCCTTGTTGCTGTCATAATTTTGCTTTTTTACGTGTTTTAGCTACACGATAAGAGGCTTTGAAACATTTTCTGTTTCACCGATATATTGCAAATCTACACAACCGTCGGACTTAAAAACATCCGGATAATGAGGAGCTTAAAAAATTTTAGAATTTTTGTTTTCGCGTAGCCTAGACATGCATATGTTTTGTGAAAGTTTGAAACATTTATAACCTTGATATTAGACCAAGGATCAGCTTCATAATTTCTGTGGATTCCAAAACTTCAAAGAATTTTCACTTCTCTGAAATAAAAAAACTAATACAAAGCGCGGTACTATTTCAAGCTTTATTCAGAACTCGTTCGAACTTCGATACTCGCACAAACTCGTGCACAGGCTTTAATACCGTTTTCTTGATCTGCCGATTGACGACGGGGCTAAAGCGAAACTTTTTGGATTTCGAAGCTATCAATACGACCATCGTTTCCGGATTCCTAGACATTTTTTTTCTCTCCATCNAATTTTCACTTCTCTGAAATAAAAAAACTAATACAAAGCGCGGTACTATTTCAAGCTTTATTCAGAACTCGTTCGAACTTCGATACTCGCACAAACTCGTGCACAGGCTTTAATACCGTTTTCTTGATCTGCCGATTGACGACGGGGCTAAAGCGAAACTTTTTGGATTTCGAAGCTATCAATACGACCATCGTTTCCGGATTCCTAGACATTTTTTTTCTCTCCATCATTTGGTTTCCACGCTTGTCGACCATGCACGCAACCGATCGAATCAACGTATTTTTCCACGCTAAAATTTTTGTTCCCTTTGGACCCGAAAAAACAATCGTTTAAATTTATTTGAAATAAAAGTATCACGATTCGTCGATCTGCCGTACCGTCCATTAACTTCGAACGCGTATAAACAATTTGTGTGCGCCACGGAAACGTAACAATACACGCTGGTTAATCACGTGAGTGGCCTGGTCTATCCGTAAATTGACTATTGATTGATTAGTTTCTTGTGTTTGACGACCAATAGAAGAGCCATTACGACCTGGCTCACGATTATTATTTAGACTGTGAGCGTTTGTCAATCCAATCGATAACAATTTTTACCCGCAGTAACTATGATTTTTATCTTTTATTTATTTATCTTTCCTCTTGTATTTTTTCTACGACCAATGAAATTTTTTAAAGCACATTTCTTCGAGTCTGATAAATTAACTTTATATTTCCATTGCTTATTGTCGTGCTTTTAATTATTCCACAGCTTCTTGACTATTATCTTGAACTATTTTAAACGGGACATAAGCCACGCGCAATAAATAATTCCTTCCCTTTGCTTTTGTTCGCCATCTTTCTCGCCGCTCTCCCCGCCGGTACAAAGCACCAGGTGTGAGCGGCAGAACCGGGCGTTGTTACTTTCATATTAAAAGGATTAATGTAGTTAGGAATCTACCGGTTCCCGTCGAAATATGCGTCGTATATTCGGCGAAGACAAAATTACTACGATGGGATACCCGAATTTACGTTGGCCGCCACCGTCACGGTGTTCGTTCCTGTAATTTATAAACGCTTGAATTTAGGGGTTCAGACCTTCTATTGGCAATGCTTCAAACTATACACTGGCGGACAATGAAATTAAAGGGAAATGATATATATACCGGAAAAATTCCTCGAAATTTATATTCGTACACAGGCATACCTGTACACCAATATTTACACTCGGACCTTAACATTCATTTTTATATTCCTGATATTAAGTTCCAGCCTCAAAAAGAAAAAAAAAGAGTCGAAACCCATCTTAACGTATCTATTAAAAGATATCGGTAACTATTAACCAATAACACAAAGAGAATCCACGGATACGAGGTTTCAACCGTATTTCCATTATTCCGCTCGATAAATCGAAGTTTCAAAACGAGTGATATTTTTTAAAGCACCTTGTATTTTTCGAAGAATCAATACGACCAGACAAAACAACGCGACTCGAGCCACTGTCCTTCGACAACGAATTCCAAGCAAAAGCTNAAGGTTTCAACCGTATTTCCATTATTCCGCTCGATAAATCGAAGTTTCAAAACGAGTGATATTTTTTGAAGCACCTTGTATTTTTCGAAGAATCAATACGATCAGACAAAACGACGCGACTCGAGCCACTGTCCTTCGACAACGAATTCCAAGCAAAAGCTACGCAGACTGTAACGTCGTACATTTCCGCGCGCGCGAGCTCGTGAAGTGAGATTAGCCAAATTCGACGAGCATTTCGTGGCTCTGTCCACGGCCGATTGTATATTATAGCCATAGATTTAACCGCCTCTTTCCATCCACGACGGGTGGAAATGAAATTTTGCAGCGTTACAGCGAAATCGGCCACTGCGACGGGAAATATTTTCCACGGTGCACGCGTCGGAATTTCGAGCGAACGCCGCCATAAACGATTGATTATTTGTTGCGACGCGGCTGGCCGTATGGTCGGAGCAAAAAAAACGTATGCACGATTATCGATTTTGTCTCGCGAAAAGACGAGGACGACCGGCCATCGCCTCCGACACCGGCTTAATCATCGGACAGCCGGACGTCTGGACGATAAATAATATTCAATCAGGATGAAATGGAATTTCGCGAGGCTCGAGGCGCACCGAGGCTCGATCACTGTCACGGGCTGAAGGGAGTGTTCTAGAGTTCGATGTTGCCGATGCTTCGATGGTAAGGTAACGGGAACATCGGTTCTGGATTAATATCGTTCACCTGGTGAAATATGGGGATGCTTTGNGCCTCAAAAAGAAAAAAAAAGAGTCGAAACCCATCTTAACGTATCTATTAAAAGATATCGGTAACTATTAACCAATAACACAAAGAGAATCCACGGATACGAGGTTTCAACCGTATTTCCATTATTCCGCTCGATAAATCGAAGTTTCAAAACGAGTGATATTTTTTAAAGCACCTTGTATTTTTCGAAGAATCAATACGACCAGACAAAACAACGCGACTCGAGCCACTGTCCTTCGACAACGAATTCCAAGCAAAAGCTACGCAGACTGTAACGTCGTACATTTCCGCGCGCGCGAGCTCGTGAAGTGAGATTAGCCAAATTCGACGAGCATTTCGTGGCTCTGTCCACGGCCGATTGTATATTATAGCCATAGATTTAACCGCCTCTTTCCATCCACGACGGGTGGAAATGAAATTTTGCAGCGTTACAGCGAAATCGGCCACTGCGACGGGAAATATTTTCCACGGTGCACGCGTCGGAATTTCGAGCGAACGCCGCCATAAACGATTGATTATTTGTTGCGACGCGGCTGGCCGTATGGTCGGAGCAAAAAAAACGTATGCACGATTATCGATTTTGTCTCGCGAAAAGACGAGGACGACCGGCCATCGCCTCCGACACCGGCTTAATCATCGGACAGCCGGACGTCTGGACGATAAATAATATTCAATCAGGATGAAATGGAATTTCGCGAGGCTCGAGGCGCACCGAGGCTCGATCACTGTCACGGGCTGAAGGGAGTGTTCTAGAGTTCGATGTTGCCGATGCTTCGATGGTAAGGTAACGGGAACATCGGTTCTGGATTAATATCGTTCACCTGGTGAAATATGGGGATGCTTTGCATTCGTTTATATTGAAATTGGCAGCGAGTTTCTGCATCATGAAGTATTGCGATTTTGTGCATCATCCTTAATACGAGAGTAACAATTTGTTTTTTTTTTATTAATGGTAACAGTGGTATTAATTACATGTATTATCTATTAAAAATAGATATGGAAATGATTATAAGTAATGAGAGTTTTTCTTGAACAATCCATTTGTGATAATGCGACAGAAAATGGTTGTTAATAGAAGTTTGTTCGTTGAATGCTCGATATGAAATAACGCAAACATTTGTGAAAGATTTTTCTGTTGTAAAAAAAAAATGTGATTTTTTTTGCGATTTATTTAATTTAAATTGATTTACTCAAAGTTTTTTTTATAGATTCAAAAGAATTATATTGGAAATGATAAATAATTGTATCTCTCATTTCTCAATCCTCGTAAACAGCTCAATTTCTTTCATGCGTCGAGGTTCGAATTAGCATTTCAAAAAAGATAAAATCTGACCGTATTTTTGTTTACGTGCTCGTTTTACATTACTCGTACTTGGAATTGTGCATTCGCGTACATTTTATATTATATAACGGCAGGTATTTATTTAAAAACTCGCGAAAAACAATCCATTTCCGACTCAATGAAATTGTTGCATCTAGCAATGCGAAACTTTTGTCTTCCGGTGCATCGGTAAAAATACACTTGAAACAGGACCCGTGTCCAATTTGTTTTCTTTAATATCGTTTAAGCATGCATGCGGCAATGATTCGATACGCCAACAAACGTTTCAGGTATTCTGAATATTTGTTTAACGTATGCGCTGAAACGTTTTCCAAAAATAGGTGAGAAAATATTAAAACGGCATTCAAAACTAATTAGTATTAATTAGATTAATCATTTAAGCACGATGGAATGTATCCATAATTCCGTTACATCAATTATAAATTTAATACACGAAAATTAATTACTGTATAGAATTTACTTCAGGCGCAAACGTAGTGAAACAGAAATGCGTTAAATGAAGTTGTGAATCCTATTTCCTGTAACGCGAACTACAACAAAATTTATCCGTAATCCTATATCGCTCGAATGTACACAGTTATTGAATTCATAAAATACACGTTTGAAATATTTCAAATCGTATTAAAGTATATCTCCATTGGAATTATTTTCATTGTCTGGATTTTATTTTTTTTTTTTTTTTTTTTTTTTTTTTTTATTAATTTCTTCCGTATCTTCGTGATACGCGTACGCGGTATTATTACCTTAAAACGAAGAGGAAAAGAAAATTAGACATCGTATTTCACCCTGAAACGAATACATATTCTAGAAGGCTAATTCCTTTCGATAGAAGGATTAGGTAGGATACCGTGAAACATGTCTTGAAGGATTAACATGTTATACCCATATTCTACCCTCGTCACATTTAACCCTCTGACTTTCTTCGTTGCGAATTTCCGAATGCGTTGACATGGTCTTTATAATAAAACCTAAAACTGTCTGCTAAAAATACCTTTTCCATTAAAAAAAAAAAAAAATCGATCTACTTTATGTTTCAACAGTATAATATCGCAAAGTAAAAATCTCTTCAAATACATAAGTATTCTTTATTCAAAAAATACAGCACGTAGTTTTCTTTTTCATTAAAGATGTTAAATTATGACGATATATTTTACCAGAGAAACTCGATATTTTTACAATCTTTACAGAGAAGAACCAAGCTTGTACAAATTTTTTTTTTTTCACAACACATGTATCTTTCAACGCGTCCCAGTACCATTTTTTTCCAGTCGTGAAAAAAAAAGCATGTTGTCAAACAGTAACGAGAAAACATTCAGTAACCAAGTACACGCATCAAACGCGAAAAGGTTCCACTAACGTATCCAGAGTACGTGAAAATAAAGATGACCGACTGTTACAGGCAATCCTGTGGAAAATTCAAGAGGTAGTAAAGACGAGAGTGTTTCACATCGGATTAGCGTCGCGCTCGTGACCCTAACCCTCTCGTATCTCTCCCTCTGGCTTTCCCTTGAGGCAGGGTCACGAAGGACACGCGATACAGCTCCCTTTTCCTCCGTCTACACCCTGTTTTCCTCTCCTTTTCACCTTCGTTCCCGTGCCTCTTCTGCCCTTCTTGTTCACCGTCTCTCGTGGCTCTATCAGATACTCGGTCACATCCTGCAAATCCATCATGATACCGCGTCGATAACGACTGTTCGAAGAAGTACCTGCGGCGTTCGTGTTGTACACGCATCGAGAAACAAGCCTCGACCGGCCGACGAACGTGACTCGACGCTTGTCGCCGATGGAAATCGTCGCGCGATTTCATTTTTATTAACCGTCTTGCAAAACGCGACAAAAAGCGATAATGTATGCTGGATCGATTCGACGAGGGAAGCAGATCAAGTTGAATCGAGCGCAAGAGTTATTCGGTTAAAGCTTTTAGAGTTGCGAATGGGCACTATTTTTGGTCGCGATACTAGATTAAAGGTATCTGATCGATTAAGTGGAATAAGACGATATTGATCGGACGAGCGAAACCGGACTGTTCTTGTTAGATAAGTGGAACGTAATATTTTGGTCAGACGCGAAAGTAGAACAACAAAGTTGTTGAATCGGAAAGTAGAAAGGGAATGTTATGAGTCAGGCAGGCGCAGTTTTTAAATAAATGAGAAACGGTGTTAACTGGGAGGTAGAAACGAATCCGTAAATTATATTTACATGTAATTATTTTTAAAACGGTTTTAACGTTTCATTTAATAATAGCAGTTATATGGAACACATTTCATATTTGATTCGATTGTAAGCGGATTTCAGATTGTATGATCCCCATTTGCGCGATCGGATTTTTAATTGAATAAGTTTTTCTCGATTCGGGCGACGAATTTCAATTCAAGCATTTCGCCGACCTGGTGGCGATTGGCAGTTGCCATTCGTGTAAAAATGTTCGCACGGAAAATTGAAAACGAATTACACGAATAAACTGTGTGAAAACTTTTACCCCATCGGGCCACGGTGAAAGATAAATTATTCGTGATTGAGAAGAGTTTAAGCGAGGTTCTTTCACGATCTAACGTTACCGCGATGAGTAGAAGGATTTAACCATCGCGTTACAGAAACGAGCGAAGCACTATGCGAGCACGCTGTCTGCATCTAGAACGGGAAAAACGAAGACCAAAAACTTACATTCAAGAAACTAAGCAGAATTCAATAACAACTTACCTTCCAGCTAGCAGCGACCGCGATGTTCCTTTCGAACAATTCTTCCTTGGAAACTTGGGCGCTGCAAGCAAATTCCTATTGCGTAACCCGACGAGAGTTGCATCGTACAAATGGGAAAAGGTGAAGCGGAATTAATCGCGAAAAGCATGTTACATAGCCATTAAATTTCCTTGATAAAATAGGAAGTTTTATTTGGAGGAGTGCTTGACTGGATGAAGGAAAGCAACAACCGGGAAGGATAAAAGTCAAAGCGCTGAGTATTTATTGAAAACGAATCGCTATGTACAAACGTATTAAATACACGTGTGTGACATTTATACAGGGGAAAGGTAGAAGGGATTCGAGTGTTATCCACGTACAATAGTCAATACGCCCGTTGATAAACAATAGATAACTGGCCCTACATCTACGGCCGTGCGCAGTCGGCTTATTTACAACCCATTTCGCCGTTTATATTTGCACGCGGAGATTGGCAGATGCGTTCGTGTTCGCGAATCCACGAATTCGTGACATTTATTTGTCTAAACGAGACTCCATGCGTTCCTCCGCCTTCGCCGTTGATTTTCGGCCGATGAGCGATAAATATGAAAAAATTTTGCAAATTTTATCGGTACCGTTTCAAAGTCGGGGACTTCTCATTAATGGTTACTTTGAAGGAAATTCAGAATAATCGACAGAGAAAGTAACATCGATCGAAACGATTGTTGTACCAGGGAAAATATTTTAAGGTATCAGGTAGAAGGTTTACCGCTGGTTATCAAAATTCGTCAAACGACTCGATGCGAAGATATCGATTCCATGTTGCGCCTCTATCAGGACTGCAAAAACGAAAGCTCGCGCGCGACCGATAGAAGGGGAGAAAAAGCGCGATCGTGTTTCATAACGAAGGCAGCGGATATTAAATTCCATCGGCAAACGTGGAATCCTCGTGTACGCGGCACTTCCGTGTTCCGACTTTTGTTTGCCACCGCTGGACCGAGTTGGCGACGAAAACCGAGCGCTTCCATTGCGTAAATACGCGCAAAAAACAAAGCTCGTTTGCAAAGGAGATACGGGGCCTGGTTTGGAACGGTGAAAGAACAGTCTGCTGAAAATCGGGCGGGTTCTTCGGTAGAAAAATAATAATTCGAAAGTTTGGTCGATGTAATTCTTGAATATAAAATTAAAAATTTCTAATCTTTCGAGACATTTTTTTTACCACTTCGATGAATTTTTAGTCTTTCACGACGAAACTTATTCCAGCTTTATTCTTCCGCGAGCGAAATAAGTTTCATGGTAAAATGATACGGCAAGCATGTTGGAGAACGTTTCCAGAGTGCGCTAATAATTTTTACCGTGAAACATGTTACGCCTCGGTTCAAATAAAACTAGGAGTGATAAATTATACGGTCAAAGCTGGCACACGAATGGTCGATCTCCATTTTTTATGCTCGGAGGAGTCGAACCTAGCGACGATGAATCGTTAAAACCGGTTCGCGGCCAAACCCCGTCGCCCTTGAAAAATAAAACGCACCGCGGGAACAATTAATGGAACAATTTTGGTTTTGTTTTTTTCTTCTTCAGCGGACAACCGAATCGCGTCATATATGCGTATCCGCGGTTTTGTTATTACAAACTGTACAAAGTGTCTCTCTCTCACGAGCCGTACGATATAATCACTACGATGAAAACGATTAGTTGAATGAATTCTCTTCGTCGCTTAATCTTCAACGATTTTCGATATATGTATATATTTATATATTTATATTGTATTTATATATATATTTATTTATAAGTGTTTATCTCTCTTGTTGCTCTCAAACACTCTTTCACACTCTCATTCTTATTCTTTCATACAGCAAAAATTCTTCCTACAAACAGAAGCGATAAAAAAAGAAGATTCCGCTCGAAACTTGTTCGGTTCGAGGATATTCATAACGTGATAAAATTGCTTTGATCGCGCTACATTCCTTCCATTTCATTCCGAGTTCGAGTATCTTCAAGTCGATATGCATTTTTTTTTTTTTTTACCTTTTCCTGGACAAAATAAATGTTATCTCGTCGAAACGAACGATATGTCAATGATACGTGATATTCAATCCTTAATTAATAATATTCGCTCTATCGGATAATCGATAATTTCAATTTCGATAATTAATCACGCGAAAGGAGCCCGCTTTTTTTCCGCTCTATTGATCGAACGTGAATTGGATAGGAAGCGTCATAAATTCAAATAAATTCGAATAAACGAGGAATTAGCGATGAAAGAAGATCGAGCTGGAACGAAGAAGATAATAGTCGCATCAGCAATTAACAAAAAGAAAAAAAAGAAAATAAAATGAAAAAAAGAAAGGTAGCAATTAATCACATTCTTTCGATCTAATTCAATCTTTTTCTTCGTTCCTTTTTCAATTTTTGCGAACACATAATACGAGTGGTTAAAAAAAATTCGTTCAACTTTTGTTCCTTCAATTTGTAGGAAGGACCGTGCTCACATTTCGCCAAATCGTTCATTCGATCGCACAGAAGACGACCCACAAAATCGAATTAAAATTTGCCACCGATATAATTCGTTAAGCTCATCAAAGTGGATATGTACATCGATCCTCTTGCGACTCCTCGTATTCTGTACGATCGATCGCGATTTTTCTTTTTTCACTATTCTCTTCGCTTCTTATTGTTCCTCCTTTATTGTTTCTGTCAGATTGTAACGCTCGTCTCAATCACGCCTTTCAACGAATCGAACGCGAATTTGATCGTTCATCGTCGCGTCGACGGGAAAAGATTCAAAACGAGATTTCGCATACAGGTTCTCCTAATACAATGGCAGTATTCCTTAGTATTATCGATCTTAATTTAGATTATATTAAATTACCAACGTCGTGCCATAGACAATATCATAGACTTTTCACAATCGAAATGAAACATTTCGATTAATTTCATACGCGATGAATATAGTTTCGCAAAAGGACCATTCTAAATACTTGTCGTTTTTGCTGAAAGAAATATTAAAGAACATTTACAACGTAACGTAGAACAGTTTATTACTATCCTCTGTTGTATCGTGTTTCCTTTGCATATAAAAGAATAACAAATAATCGTGCTGGATCGATGGTCCCTTTACCGAACCACTTTCAGTCGCGTGCACATTTATTACTTACATTTCCTACGGCGATTTATATTTTGCAGACCACGAAGGGTGACTGTTTTAGCTGAGTAACGTTATAAATTTCAGAACAACGCGTCGATTTATCGTGCGATCTAACGTCCCCCTGACGCCACCATTCTTAGCGATCGTCGCGAATTTTTTTTTTTCTTTCTTTCTTTTTATTATCATTATCTTACACCCTTTGTTACCGTCTGCTTCTAAATTCTCATCTACGAATTCGTTCTAATTAATATAAATTTCTCATTGTTCCACGTTGTTTACCGTCCATGTATCCGATAAACTATCCGATACTTTTACAGAATTTGTTATCAACAATTTTGCGCGTAGAAATATTTTTGATACCATAAAAAAAAAAGAAACAAAAATAAACGACAAAAATATTTCTGTTAAAAAAATCTATGAAACCGAAATTTAATCAAGCATCGTACATACACTCTATAAATTTTCAAAATTAATTTTCTCGAAAAATAAACAGAATTTTTTTTACCTTCGCTCCAATCGTTGATGCACGATCCGTATCTAATATACAACCGAGCGAAAAGTCACAGAAACGGCAATGAAACGCGAAATCGATGTCAGATTATTCGCGAGAACTATTCGCTACTCTCGATCACCGGACAAAAATTTCCTCCGTAAAAGGCGAGCAAGGATATCTACCGGGTAAATGGACCGTGTCTATTCCTTCCTATAAACGTAACTTCAGGTCACGCGAGCTTCTCTCTCCTTCTTTCACTCCTTCTCTCTTCTATCCACGCCCTTCATCCCTTTTTCGTAGAATGACGATGCATTCGACTCATGGTATCGCTGGTTTCGTTCCTCGGGACAGCGAGCAAATGTCGCGAATCGATAGGTCGAACGATGGCGCGTAACGACCGCCGAGGGGAATGCAAGCTGCTTAAAAACGACGCTCTCTAATAAATTTTACGCTATCGGTTAAATCCTTTAACATCTCTTTACACGCTATATATACGAACTTTTTTTTATTTTTTGTTGTCTTTATACTTGCAACCTCTAGTGGTATTGTCAAACATTTATGCACTTCGGCTAAGCGCATCTTAAGCTTATTAGTAGTTTCAGGAAACTTAAACGTAAGCCAGCGGCTCGAGGAATTCCTTTCACCCTTATTTTCTCATCCCTCTTTCCAGACCAACTCAACTAGGGACTCTTTGCGTTCATCTTACGTGCTCCTCCATCGAATTTGATCGACGATCTTAAAGATCAGATGCGACCGGAAGCTTTGTGATGGAAAATTCGCGCGTAGCCTCCGGCTTTTTCTTCATCGACGGTTAATTAAAATGTTAGAAAAAAGAGGATCGCGTATGCATTCGGTTGTGCTTTGTTTCTCGTCTGATTTCCACCGGGAAATAATTTTGTTACCGGGCTACAAACGTTTTCTAGTTTCGTTCGCGTCGCGGGGATACGTCTTAAATTTAATGCGCCCGATTTACGATACGGTAGAGCTTCGGTTAATTATTACGTTCTTGATTATTCAATGCGATAGGAATTCTCATGGCGAGGACAGGAAAGCTATTGCTGATTTATCAAATCGTATAATCGACGATCCACTGTAACGTTTTGAACTGTGACTTTTTTTTTTATTCTCCTCGTAACTTCTCGACGCGAAATGGTTACACGGGATCGTTCACGGCGGTACAAATTGTGTTTCTCGGTAGATAGAAACACACACGGGCCAGGGCACGAGAAAAGTTTCCGGAAATGATTCGCCACGGTGGAAACGTTTGTTGTATCTTCCGCGATTTTCCCAAGTCCGAGCCACGTGTATTCTGAACGTGACGCGAGTGCCGTTCTGGTGGGTGTCATAAGCTTGTTTGCTGACAGTATCAATTTCAGAACGGCGTGTGTGCGATTTATCGAACGTGCTTTCCGTCTATTGGCCCGCGCTAGGAACGTTCCATTTCGTATCGGATGCCACACGCTGGAGATCGTCCTCCAGATCATTTCGCGCATGTGTATATTCATTTATTGTGCTTTACATAATAAATTACGTGATTATAGTCTCTCGTTACTCCATTAAAAAAGTTACCAAACGTTCAAAATAGTTGTAAAAGAAGAAAAAATAAAAAATAAGAAAAAAATATAAACTACAATCATCAGTCTTTAAACATTTTAATCACGAAGTAATAATAAAAATAAAATTACTTAATAAACCTTGATAAATTAGTTCTTCAAGGACTATAAGTAATAATCAAGAATTTATCGCTTACAATTATAACAGTTCTCAAATTCATTCGAATTACTAACAAAAAAAAAAAAAAAAAGAAAAAATCAAGAACCATTTCGATCACCAAATGGTCGCGATTTACCTCTGTTTCTGACGAATCATGGATAGTTGCCTTTAACTGGTTGAATCACCTTAGTGTACTAACTTGGTCTGTCTTGGAATAGTTTGGTCGTTGATGGGCAGTTCCACCAGTTCCCGTTCAGCTCGCCAATCATAGAAAGCCGGATGAGGTTCCAGCCTTCTAGTTCTCTGTATCAGGTGTCGTTCGAGTCGGCGTGCTTGTAGCCGAGACTTTTTCGCTGAAGGAACATGTGTATCTCGCGGAAACTCGGCCTGTCCACGTCGTTTCTGTGCCAACACTCGCGCATCAATTCGTAGATATCCTTTGGACAATTCTTTGGTAGCGGCGGAATAATCTGCGAAAAATATTGTTCATCCAGTTTGAAGAATTATTTTCTACATTGCTAGAAAAAAATCTTCTTTTATTGAAATGAGTTCGTTCGTACGATTTAAAAACAATCGAAGATGTATTCCATTGATTTCAATGAATAAAACAATTTCTCAGTGTAAAAAGGCTGGAAGAATGAAAGAAGAGCAATCGAGAGGTTGAACAAGAACACGAATTGCGATATTCACCGCGGTGAAAGGTTTAGAGGGCATTTAATGCGAAGTACCCGTTGCATTGATTAAGTTGAGTGTGCGAGCACAATGAGAGGAAGGTATCGAAGAGTACTTACCCGTCTATCGTCCTCTTGGTAAAAATAAGTCGCGTTCTCGACGATGCGGTGATCGGGCAGCTCCTCGAACGGTTGTTCCCTCGCGAAAGATAGAATCTCCCAGAGCATCACTGCGAAAGACCAAACGTCGCTCTTCGACGTGTGTCTTCCCTGAATCCGTTCACAATATCACGTAGTCATGATTACACGTTAACGAGTCATCGTCGAAGATGAATGGGATTTTTTTCTCTTAGCTTTAATTTTACCGATTATTCGTACAATTCATTCAATACCCGTAACGCTATAAAATCCGAAATATGTTTTATCCTACAATATCGTTTCGATTCGAAAAATTCACGCTAAAAAAAAAGAAAACATTATAAAACAGAAATAAGAAAAAAGCGAAAATAGAATTTCCAATTTTCGAAGAAACTAAATTGAATGGACGATGGTTTCAATTTTTCGTTGCTAACAGTCTATCGGACGAAGCGAACAAAATATTTGAAATCGCTACAGGGAGGATTTATTCTACACCTCGCCGTGCAGATGCCATTCGAAGTTAAAATCTATTTACGGGGTGCCAAGCGTGGCAGGTGGTATCGTTGCTTGACGAGGAATTACTCCAACTTAACTGCTTTAGTTACGCAATTTCATGGAACTGCTCCATCCTGGCGAGCACTGTACGCGCCTTCAGCTAGTTTACGGATCACGCGTGTAACGGAACCCTTATGACTCTCTTGTAAATCGACACGAGCAAACGCGCGTGTCGCGATAAATTCGGCACCATCGTTGAAACGATCGTCACGTCGATTAATTCGACACGTAATTAACCGTTGACGTGGTAACGCGATTAAAAATTTAAACGGCAATTGAATCGTTCGATAAATCAATGAGAGTTTCATTTTTCATCGTAGCTTCGTTATCCTGGTGGATAGCATATATTGAAACTGTCGATCAAATTTTGTTCGCATTACAAATTCACGGTTATTCGTTTATAATTTCACGGTAGATTAATAATGCTCAATTTATATATTTATACAATATTGAACCGAGATAATTTATAAATTTACACGTTTCTGTCAGCTCACTGTCAATCATGTTGATAATCAGGAATATATTACACTCCACCAATCCTTCCTTCATTCACTTTATCGACGACTACAAGCACTTGAACTTGCGAGGCGTATTTTCCGACACTCTCCTGTGATCCATTAATAATATGAACAACGGAAGATCGCTTTAATCGTCGTTATTAAACCGCGATGGCTTTCACTTCGATAAGTAACCGCTCTCCAGGTTCATCTTTTCCTTTTTATTTCACGATAATCGCGGAGAGGGGAATTCTTTTAGCGATCGGAGAAGCGTTTCTTCGTTGCTTACCGCTTCGACCGAGCATTAACTTTAATATCGTCGGTTCAAGAAAGTCGAGGTTAGCTGTCGTAAAGTTTACAGCAGCCAATCGCGGTACATTAGTTCGCGCTGGCATTCAACTTAATAAAGTCAAGCCTTAAATCATTAAATCGACGCTAATTCCGTATAATTCTTGGGGCGGCGTTTCGCACTCGCGTGTGAGCGCACAGAACCGGGGGTTCGTTTCATTAACGCGGGCACAATGGCGTAGGTCGGATAAACGATGGCAATAATGAAACATTAACGATGCAGTCAATTTGAAATGACTAAGTGAACGACCAGCAAAATACTATATCGTCCGCTCGTTTCCCATTTAGTCGAATTACCATTTAGCTATCAATTTGCTCCTGCACGGATTTCATTCATACGCGATTTCCGATGCTAATGGGTCCGTGTTGATGGTTCGATCGACGGTTCGACCTCAGGAACACGAACCGATAGAACCTATGGCAAGATGAACGTTCCCGTTCGACCACGATAAACATACTATATTCTGTTTGTGAAATGTATGGACTGCATTATACGAGATTTAATCTTTCCACGATATTTGGGTCTTTTTCGATCTAATCTCAATCCTCTTTGATAAAAAGTTTCATTTAATTCACAAGCATTGTTTTTGTTTTTTAACGGTTCTTAAAGTCGTTTCATCAAAAATTCAGCCCAATAACAAGTGCAATAACACTATCTTGTTATCGTCCAATTAAAGCTCAGAGCCTTATCATTAAAGAGAAACTAGCATCAGCAGTTGCAATTGTAATGCATCCAATTAACATGAAACTCGCGTCTCACTAAATATTCCTGATCCCAATTATGCGAGAAGACGGAGACCGAGCCCGTCGCCGGGTGTCTGATCACGAACAGGATTATTCCACTTGCCGCTTTCACAGGCATGCGAAACACCGAAAAATTCCCACCGAAAGAAACACGCTCCCCATTCTCTCGGGGGGATGATTCGAATTTTCAGGCATTCCCGAAGGGTAAACACCGACAATCTATCATTCTGATTCTCGATCACCATCGGAAACGATCGTAAAATGGTTCACGATCGTGACAAGGTTCGCTAAGTGAAACGATCGTATCCGGTTCGTCGGTTAAGCAGGAAAAATTCGCTGGACATCGAAAACGAATTCCCAAACGCGACCTCTGGCAGGGACTTTTACGGTTTCGCGATGACACGAGGCACAGAGAAACAGCGAATAAGCCCGATTCGCTAATGCCACGCGACCGCAGACAGCTCTATCGGGCTGATGCTTCGCGGTTTCGCGGATCGACAGTTCGATATCGACGGCTACGAACGAGAAATTAAAAACAGGATACAACGAATAAAATACGTCGACCCGGGTCAAAGCGTGCTACCATTCGTTACATTGATATACTGGCATACCGTTCACTGCCAATAAATTCACCGTAACCGCTCGTCGCTACGTGGAATAACGTATTTTCGCGACTTCATTCCCGGTGAGTTGGCTGTGAATGCTAACTGGGTTGCATTACTTTTGGCGAACGGTAACTATTTCTTCGCGAAGTATGAGGAACAAATTGGCGGATAATCGTTGATAATTTTGTTACGTGCTAAATTGAATCGGAATCATTCGTGTACCGATCGTCTTTTGATATGCGTTTCATTTTATCTGTCCATTGAAAATATTCGAGACTGTCGAATTCAGGCTTTCGAACGAGCAAATAATAATAAAGGATTCATATAAAAGTTGTGCGTTTGTAGAATTCTTTGTTCAACATTTTACGGTTGGAATAAAATTTATTATCTCGGTTTGCTTTATGGTTTAGAATGTTTGTTTGATGAGTGTTTTTTTAGAACTAATTTGTCAAGTTTTTAAGCGTTAAGAAATTGTACCTCGAGTAATAGTGATGATTCAGGTTGTTTATCTTCTGGTTAAAACATGGAATAAAAAAGATAATAAAAAGGGTATATCGGTGTAGTAACTAAAAAAAAAAAAAACAAAAAAAAATGTCCAGGCTGCTCTTATGCCATGGTTGGAAATTAAGTTAAAAAGCTTGTCTCGACCACCGCAAACCAGACGTTGATGTTTACCCAGTTACTTTTATCGAGCATACTAACCGCAAACTGTGCACCGCGGTAGTTTGGGTACACTTCAAAAATATCACGCATACCTTGAACGTTAGGAAACTCTTTTCTTTATGCAAATATTTCAAACATATATCAAGCTACGAATGTTCCTAATTTTTTAAGCAATCGTTTTCATGTTATTTTACGCTAATTTTTATGTTACTTTTTATGCTATTTTTACACCGTTTTTTAAAATGATTTTTCACACTATTGCTTTATACCACCGTTTTATATACCGTTTCTTCGAAATCTCTCATATTTCCATATCAAGAACGCTCGATTAAGTTACAAAAGTATCAAAGGACCATTAAAAAGCGAACGTTTTGGGTTATTAGCTACGTAATGCGATCTAATCTGTTAGCTCCCGACCGAACCCGCTTCGACTACTTGAATCCACTTCGAGTTCCTCCGATCCGCGTGGATCAGAGCGGATGGGTTTCTGAACAAGGAGGAGGGTTAAAATAGATCCCGCTGGGATCGAGACAGATTCCAAGTTGAAATGGGTCGAAACGCGTAGAAGCCATCCATTAAACGGTAATCGCTGTTGTTTTAACCCACCGCAACTGGGATCAACGAATCTTGAAGACAAATATTGATGGTATAAAAAAAAAAAGAAAAAAAAATGGAACTTTTGTTGGTCGAAACGCGAAACGCACAAGGCTTTGATTTCGAACTGAAAAGGGGGTGAAAACAACGGACAGTGGGTATTCGCGAAAGCCAAACCGAGTTTCATCGCGTGGATGCGTAGCTACAGTCCATTTAAATATCACCGACCGAAGCGGTACGAAATAAAACCATTCGATCTCTCTCGCTTTATTTTTCCTCCCGCGCTCCAGCGACGAAAATCGTTTACAATTTGTTCTGTGGCGTCCATCGCGATCAAACTTGATTCGTTTCTTCTCATAACTCTGAGCCCGTTGAAAGTATTTTCGGAATTACAAAATCATAGGAGAGATCGAGCATGTAGTAAACAATTCATTATATCGTTATTTGTATACAGAAAGTGATCGAGGCAAAAATAATGAAAAATGAATTGATTTGATCAGATTACACGTCAGACTGTATCGATAACCTAAATCAGTTAATCAGCTAAACTTACGAATTTCATATACCATATTTGAACTATTAAATATAATTATCTTCAACTATATAGAGAATTCTAATTTCAATAAAAAAAAAGAAAAAAAAAATTATAAGAGGAAGAAACGAATAGATGCCCTATTTTTGGAAGCGATTCATTAATCCGGTAAATCTGTCAGATTAAACCAATTAAACTGCCTAATGGTAGATGAGTTCTCTGGCTATAAACCCAATATTCGAATTATCTAGCCCCTACGATACCGATTAACTGCAAATTAACGACTTACCATCAGCATGGATTCCCAGGCCATCCACCGGATTGGTAACGGAGGTCGACCTTCGACCCGAAAGTAATCGGCTGCGTAAGCGCTTCTTCCGGAACCCAGGTCCGACACTTTCACCGTGTAACCACGGCTCACCAAGCAGTTTCTGCAACAAGCCCATAAACCGTTCCATCGTATATCCGCTATTTTTTTCTTTTTTTTCTTTCCGTCTTTTTATTACAGCAGCTGGCGCGCTGGCGGCTACGGTCACTGATGTTTTTCAGCTGACCCATATTAGTGGCGCTAACTTTTTCAATATTCAGAATTTGGGATATTCGCTGGGCGGAAAAGAGTTTCGCTTCATTTCAGTGTTGTTTGTTCTTTTTCTTTGCAACATCAGTCAGTATAGCGTTTCCACCAGCACTCTATTCGAGCCAACGATCGCTTTATTTACGACAGAACTTCCATGCTACGAGAAAATACACCAGTCTCCGTGAGATAATCCGTCTTCGAGGCCGAGTGGATTATTCCGGTCTCCCCTATTCTGCCACTCGAACACGTAGACGAATGTATTGCTACGAATCCTCCTCGGAGGATTGTTTACGACTTTGGGGTAGGATCAAGGCGATCCGAAGGAAGGATACACTTTTCTGGTGATCCATATGCGTTTGACGTGTGTGCCTTGATCCTTGTTGTCAGAGAAAGACATACACCCCTCTGAATTAATTCTATTGCCTTTATGTCGGTCAATATCAAGAGATTATACATATTTATAATTACTAACGCTGGGATAAAATCATTTAAAATAACGAATAGAATAAGTTACTGTAATAATATCCAAGTAAGAATGTTGTACATAAAATACTGTTTCCTTTAAAATAGTTGAATCAACACAAATTTGTTTATGTATAAAACTGATAAATATTTCCGATACTTGCTGTATACGCGAAACACAAACTGTGACGAGAATAAACCCGAACCACACCGAGTTTCCGGCAGCCATTAAATTTAACAAGAAACCGCTAACGAGAACACCTTCCCCCGTGACACGCATTGAATCGACGATGTAAAACGAATTTTCTTCCACGCTATCATTATCCTCTAATTAGAACCATAATTTATTGTCATCCGCTAACAAATTTCTTTCGACCACACACCCAACGACAGTTACTCAATTCCATTATCCCTCCTTCGTTTATACAAACCTATCTCACCAGGTATTTACAACTTAATTAGCATTTCTCATCGCGGAGACAACTCGGAGCATCAAAAAGCTCGTAAACGATACCGCAAAGCTCAAGGTAAAACTGTTTTCGCCAGAACGGAAACCCAAGGCAGTTCTTCGTCCTCGACTCAGTCTGTCGCGCGTTTTCGCGCGCTCTAAAGCCTCGTCTGGTGGCGATGCACTCTGGAGGACCGTTTCGAGAGAGGCATCGCTTTTAAGCTGCTCGCTCCCACCAGAAAGGTTCTGTCGAAAGCGACGATCACTCGAAGTTTCGTGCCGATTTCTACACGAAACTACCCGTTTATCGCTCAGAGTCGAGCGTAGAAGCGGTTTAGTACTACTGAGGCTTTCATTCCATTTCTCACACGAAATAGTCGCCATGCTTGAATTTTCGATAGATTTTTAGACAACATTTTTTATTTTGAATTACTTCTCGTTGTTGATTTGCGTTACTAAAATTTTATTACGTTAAGAGAGAAAAAAAAGGGTCAACAGACCAAATATATTCTCCATCTATAATTCCGTTCACCACTGGTTAGTCGCTTATTGAGCGCGAGAGCGCGTTGCTCACAACTCGTTTCTATAAATCAACGGGCAATTAATTTCATCCGCCATGGACCGCGAGCGCGTTCCGCGTTTATGCGATGCCGACGCCCGCGCCTCGGGCCATTGTAATTAAAGTTTATGATTAGAGTTAATAATTCGAACACGTGACCCAGCCATCCTCCGGCCCACTTGTTCCCTTTTAATGGCCCCGCCACGCAGTACGTCCCGCCGAGCTGCCAGCGGTGTCGGTATACGGCAGTTTCCACATCGACGAGGCTCGAGGACCTCGGTTAGAGATTGAGCGGAGTCGTAACCGGGAAACTTGGTCCTTAAAACGGGACCAAGAAGCGGTGACACAGCGCGGCAAGCGGCTTACGCTTCGACAGTGAGAAAAGAAACTTGGTTGTGTCAGTTAGGGGAACGGTAATTGTCTAATTTGTCACTGTCCAAGGGGTCATTCGATGTGATTTATGTAGCGATGAGTTTTCATTTGATAGAGTACTTCTTTACCTTGAACCCTTTATTTGCAGAAGGGAAAAAAATATTGCTGTAGAGTAAATAAGGATTTGTCTTTTTGTAATCCTTAACTAGTAACGTGGTGTCTGACATATTCTACTGTTTTCTACTGAAACATTAAATATTTCGATTTCTCTGCAGGAGAGAGGTTCAAATCTTTTTTGATAGGTATATCGATACCGCGGTATCGATAAAATTTTATTGGTAAGAAAATATCGGAGCAAAGAAACGCTATCTGTAAAAGTTTCATGGGATCTCTCAGACTTTATCTCACCAGTTAAGGGTTACATATAAACGCTAAAGACTTGAAAATTAAAAAGAGAGAAATAGGTATTACGGAACTCGTCTAGCTTTCCAAGTATTGAAAGTTCATTAAGCAGCGTAATTACTTAGGTATCTCAAATTTCTAGCGCATTAACAGTCGCACACTCGAACTCCTGTCGATCGTTACCATTCACCGAAACATGTTAGAAAACTAGACCCAGACTTTTGCTCCAAATACCAAACACAGAAGTTGCAGCTTGAATAGTGAGCGCAGCAAGCGATCAGCTGTTCAAACAAAAGTACCATTCTCGATGGAGCTGCTCGCCGTTGACGGAGAAAACGCGTTTGCGCGAGTGCGGCCAAAGAGCAACGGGTATGCATCGTCGAACGGAATGACTGATCGACGAAGTTCGGCTTAAAGTAATCTATGAGAAACTGTCTGTCGTTACCTTGTGGCGAGATCTCGATGTACAAAGTCCATTTCCTCAAGGTGTTTCATGCCGGATGCTATTTGCGTGGCCATGTAAACTAACGTGCCGAAACTGCAACACGAAGAACGAGGAGGTTCCGTTCAGAAGTTCGCTTCGTGAAACTCTGCCTTCGTATACGAAGCTGTACGTACATTAACGTACATATGTCTCGTACACAAAGACGCATCATTCGTATCGGTTCGCAATACCGCAAATGACGACGCTTTAAAGCACAGACGAATGCGCGTCGACCGACCATTTGTATTAACGACAAAAGCCAGCCAGATCGACCGCGCTCGTTTCTGTCCGTCGCGGATATAAACTCGGTAGCTTTTTCGTTTTTACTATTTTCCATTCGAGATTCGTTCACCAGTGGAATTGTAAAAACGTCCAGGCGTTTGTTCTTTTTTTGGTTTTTTCTTTTTTTTTTTTTTTTTTTTTTTTTTAAATATACCATTGATCGTTTGTAACGTCATTATTCTCGGTTATCGTCCTGACGAACTTCTAACCGAGTATAATGTACAACTACACCGATGTACATTCGTTCGTGCAACGTACCCGGATCTTTTTTTCGGTTCACTTTTTCGCGTGCGTGGATTACACGGTCGAGCAGATTTATTTTTGTTCACCGTTTGAACCCGCAAATGGAAGCACGATTCGCGGAACGTACGCGATCATCGATTCGAAACGGTACATCGCGAGCTTCACTTTTGTCTTGATTTTCTAGAGACGTTTATCCCGTTACAAGTCGCATAAAGTACGAATGTATTTTTATCAACCAACGAACGAGATTTTCCGTTTCATCGACAAAACCGGATATCGGTGGAACTATTTCTCCCGGTGTCGTTTGGAACGCAAATTTCTAGCATCCTGTAGATCGATACGGTTCGCTAACCTCGACGAAGACAAAGAGTGAACGTGCTCTATTGGTCGTTTCTCTTGCAACGGTCACCAGAAACGAACGCACGGGAAAAACATGGTCCGTCGACAGCTGTCACGGGCACCGATGATCTTCTCTGTCGTTCACCTCTCATTTTCAGCCGATTTCTCGTATATCGAGCACTTTCGAGCGTTCCGCGAACAATTCCACACGCGCCTCGAACGTGATTGGAACTGACGTTTCCGACGACGATGGAATCGAAAAATTGGCCTCATTGCGCGCCGTCGAATGCCACGGTTAACTGAAATATCATTTGTCGCGAGCAATGTGCGAACAGGACGGATAGTCATCGTCTTCGTACCGTGCTTACATTTTTCGTATCGCTGCGAATAAAGGAGATACCAAGATTCTTACGTATGCGATATTAACTTGTATAGAAAACAAAAAAAAAAAAAAAAATATATATATATTTTCCAGACTGTAAAGACGATCTTTGCCGTTCGCTTTATCCGATTTATGCTAAGAACCGTCCAATAGACCGGAGATCGTATAATTAGCCGTACCTGAGGGTCTTAGCAGTGTGCACGGTCGACGTTTCAGCGATGTGGCTCTGCAGATATTGATTCAAATCCCCGTATTCGCCGTTTTCCAATACGATGCACATGGGGTCGTCTTCGAGGCTGGCTCCGAGTAGCCGCGCGACATTCCGATCGGCCAGCCGTGCCAGTCTTTTTGCCTCCTGTTGAAATTCTATCCTGGAAAATACACGGGACACTCGGAAGTAATATCTTTATAGTCGGCTGCCCTACCAACTGGCCGGCTATTGAATACGGATGCACGGATATACTGGAAATAATGCGAGTACTCTGTCTGAGTATCGCGTCGTCTCGGCAAGCTATTTCTCTGTTCTTCTTTTTCCCTCTTGCAACAGAAAGGAAAAAGAGACGAACAACGAGAAAACAACGAAAGAATAGAAGAGGGATTGTAGCTGGTAGAAGCTACGTAACACGGGCCAGGGATAATAGCTACTGCCGAGATTATCGTTTCGAGAACGTTCACGAGTTCTATGTTTAATAGAGCTTTCCGCTTGTGTTTCGGTTGTCTAATATTTAGGATCCGGATAGGGGATGTTTCTAAACGTAACAACGTCCCGTGGTACTTCAATGTGGAGGAACAACGTTGAGGGATCGATTTCGAGAATTCGTGTGTTATTTTGCGAAAAGCTGGAGGATTTGTATGATGTACGTGTAAACTTACCACGAAGGTTTGCTAATTTCTAGTTTCCACGAGCAGTAATTATGGCTCCTTTAGCCGGTGCAACGCGATGTCGAGACTGTTCCACGAGCTTCTAATTAATAAATTTCAGGTAATTTTAGGCGACAAAGGGGTCAACGTGCAAACCGGAAAATGCGTTTCTCTGGGGGACAGGAAAGAACTTTCCGCGGTAGAGAAGCGAAATGAAACTTTCTGTACTACGTAGGGTGAATTGTAATTTTGGATAATTCTATCAAATGCTGTTGATTTAAGCTGCAAAGAAATAGAACGCCAATGAAACTTCAGAACCGTTTAAAAGGATAGAAACTTGTGATTAATTCGAGTATTTTTTCTTTAAAAAAAAATTCTCTTCTCCTTGAAGAAGACGTAACAATCTTAATAGAAGATATCGCCGAGGATGTCACAGCTTTTATTCTGGTTTCTTCTGTCAGGAGAATTTTACTGCTTCTCGAGCTGGCGCACGCACCGAGCAGTCTGTCGCGTGAAAAAGAAATAGCCGAGTATGATTATACTTCCACTATCCCGTTAAGAAGCTACTCGACGACAATACGCGTTTCGCAAATGCTCCGTTAGCAATCCTATCTATCCACATCATTCTATCACTTTACTAGCAATAACGCAAACTTGGCAATCGATCGACCTTTACGAAAGCAAGCGCGAAATATTCAACTGGAAGTTCAGTTTCCGTTATGGGTATCAGTTTCTATAATTTATTTAATCTTTTTTCTCAACACATAATTAAATAAACCAAGAAGAACCCGTTCTACTCTTCTCCTGAAGCTTATACAACAGAATCATTTAACAACAAGTTTCGCTACGTCGCGAGAAACTATACTTCGCCGCTGCTTTGTGTGCATTGAAAACGTTCAAACTCGTTTATTAAAACGCCGCCCGAGACGCGGGATTTAAACAATTTCCCGCTGTTCGGGCAGCGTCACAGAAGGTTCGGGTCAAAGGGAAACTTCCATACGGTCAATTACCGAGCTATTGTCAATCGCAAGCAACGAACCGTACGGTTTTAGGAGCTGTTAAAGGCTGGGCATCGCGAAAAGTAGCAACGGCGCGGACAAGTTATTCGATTATGCGCCAGTCACTGACCGTTTAAACACTTTCTCTGCATTATCGCGTCGCGACAACTTAATACACGAACCGCGTCATTATGTACGAAATCACTTTGCGCCACGTTTATCGAATAATCGCGTTAACGCGCTCCTCTAAATATAATCGATTGGGATAATTTTCTATCGATGCCCTATATTTCGCGTTTCACTTCCTCCTACGGTTTACTACGAGGGACGGGGCGGGGAACGGACAATAAATGAATCAGAGTAGCACTCTATAATCGGCTGGGATAATTTTCTGCCGGTTATCCTATACTTCCCATATTTTCGGCCGTCATGAAATATCGGACGCTTAATAGTTCCGGCCACTGTATTTAGCGACTTAAACGAGTGTTCCAATAACGTGTTGTTCGATTCATTTCTATTGGCAAATTTAATTATTGGCAGTAGCTTTATCGATTCTCAATTTTCACGAGACGCTGTGTTGTTTCGATACGCGCTAGTACGCGAAGAAATTGCCACGATAAATTGTAGCAAAAAATTCTAAGCGAACGTGGATTGAAACATTCATTTTCGACCCTGGATACGATAATTTGCTTTCGAACAAATATCCTTAATAATTTTCGCGTCGGTTTATACAATTCATTGCGTCAGTTCATTATTTTTATTTTTATTTTTATTATTATTATTTTTTTTTGTGTTTTTTCATTTCAAAGGAAGGTAAACGTGTCCAGAGAGTCGGATCGTTCGCTTGTTTGTCGATAACAGCCTCCGATACGCTGTTTTCATTCACGCGCTGTAACAACCCTTGTACGTACGCCACACGCTACAAACTATTACTCAATTATTACTCTGTTATTGACACGACGGCAATTTGTTGTGCTGTATCGCGATATATTTCGGACCGAATGCTTCTGTACGGTCCGTCATTTCAAAATTCGCTGTTAATTTTCCCGGGCGCTCTCAATTTATTCCAGAACCCTTTTCAACAAAAACAAAAAAAAAAAACAAAAAAAAGAAAAAAAAAAGAAAGAAAAAATAATCGCTACCAATTATTTCGATAATATTCAACGAAACATTTCACCTTTCACCGCATCCTAAAATTCCAAACTCGAACATTCCCCTTTTCAAATTTGCTACCACGAATTTCTAAATTATTTGCTTAGTATCATGAAATTTCCGGTTGATACGCGATCCGACGATGTTCGATAATACAAGATCCTTACCTAAGCGCATCCGAGGATCCAGGTCTCAGGGACTTAACGATCACTAGGTCGCTGTTGGTGTTCCGGAAAACTTCGTCGTATCCAGGAAACCTGTCGACCTCGCAAATGTGAACGTCGCCGAAGTATCCGCAGCCGAGGTTTTCAACGATGTTGAGCTTCTCCCGGGGGAAGTCTAAGATACACTCGGGCACCTCGTCTTCCTCCTCCGTAAGCATATCCTCGGGACTGTAGCTTGTCATGCTACTGGAGGCTTTTGCGCTCATTGGCGGTGGCGTGCTCGGTGTCGGGGATGGCGGTAACGGTGGCAGGGAATTCTGTAATAAAAACCGAGACGCGGCAATGCGAAGGATAGAAGCATCGGGCTATTTAGGGGAAGATATTTTAAGAGAAAATCTAAAGGCTTTATGGTTAGTATGTGTAACATTTTCCCAAGTTTTAATGATATCACGGTTGAAGTGTCTCAAATATGTTCTTCGGTTTGAACATTATGGAGAGAATTTAATATCGCGTTGAATATTCGAAGAAAGTGATATATAGGTGTGCTAGAGGCTGCTTGGTTAACCAACAATCATAGGCCTTGTACAGTCAGCCGGCGATCGGTATCTTACGTATGCCTACCTAAGACACTTCCCCAACCTGTCTCGCATTAGTCATGATTGATAGTTCCTTCTGGTTCCCTTATTTTTCATCCATTAAGCTTCATTTTTCTCCGCGCGAAGTGTTTTAACGCGCTCGTTTCAACGTTGTACAGCGAACTTTAAATGCTCCAATTAAAAAAAAAAAAAAAGAAAAAGAAAGAAAAAGAACCGGAAAAAAAAGAAAGAAAACGTGCGAAGTACAAGAAACGTATCACGACTCCAGTTGCCTATTTCACTACGAAGAAACGTACACAATTGACCATTTATGTACAACGAAAACAATAAGGCGTTAAGAGGATTCGTTGGACAAGCTCGCGACCAGGTTCGCGAAAGGGAAACGATTCAAGTGGTTACTACGATGGCGACGTAAGATCCTGGAGTCACGAACTGGTGTTTGACACAGTTCCAAGCCCCAAGTGGCCTGCATTAATATCCCCCTTCATCCTCCTTCACCGCGATCAGGACTAATCGTCACGGATCGCATGTCTGCTGTACATTTTTGATACTCACCTTACAGATCTCCGTGCTGGCGTAATACTTTTCCGGTGGTGGCGGTATGGGCGGCGGATTAGATGGATATTCTTGAACCGGCGGAATTGGCCTGGTAAGATTGATCGCCGTGTTCAGCAACAGCGGAATAACCGGCTGCACCTCCGTGATCCCTGTCCGCCGATACCATGAGCGGAAAGTAAAAAAGAATTTTGACAAGGTTAGAGACACGATGGCCGGTGTGCACGAAAGAAATTACCAGGCACGTTTTAACCCCGCTTTCCTCGTTGCATGTTCCTCGCAACTTTCAAACGAGCACTTCCGTTTTTTCTGTGTTTTCTTTTTCTTTTTGCTTCTTTTTTAAGAGGATTTCTTTTTTTTTTCTCCATTAGCGCGTTTCATTTATTTGTTTATTTATTTTCTACTGTTGCGGATCAGAATTTCTATCTTCGCGTATGAGAATTTGAATCGTTTCTATTGGGAAAATGTGATTCAGCAATTAAATCACGATTAGCAGATGAGTTCGCGCTGAATGTATTTCATTATACACGGTTTGTGTAGTTAATTGAATCGCAAAAGTTTGTTCCTACACAGCGACAACTCGAGGCACTTGTACTTTTAGTCGCAATTAATTGAACGAAATTTATTTTTAATTCGACTCGTTCGAGTGTTCACGGAATAATTTTATACCGTTCCGAGGAACATTTTGCACGGCAGGTAAGAGAAAACGAAATAATTAGTCAACTATTCGAGCAATGTCGACCTGAGCTAAGAGCCGAGGTTCGAAATAATATTTACCGTTAAGTTGAATTTTTCTCAGTTTAGGAACCTTTGTACGAGAGTTAATAATTTCGAAATTACGTTCAACCCTTCTTTGAGAAAAATATTCGAGTATACGAAAATTATGAAATTCTGAATAAAAATTAGGACAGATTAAAAAGAGATTGGCTCAAAACACAAGGGTTCTTGGTAAATTGCGAGGTTCATTATGATTTGTGTCCGTGTAAGTATCAGCTTTAAGTACCACCAACTCTATAATAATCCGTCGATCATTAGCCCGTAATTTAATTCGAACACTGCATGCTTGCATATCACGGTAGGTGTTGCGTTTATCGTCGCGACCAATGGCTATAGTTCACCGCGATTTTATGTAATTTTAGTCAAACGCAAACTCGATAATACACCGCAACGCGGAGCCACTCATTTCGAGTTTTCCCGCTATTAAATTACACGGCGCACTAACAAATATCCAAGGGATGAAACGTTACCAAAAATCAATCCGAAATTTCGTAAAACTGTCTATCTTTATCTCACAAAAGATTTGAGCATTCTTGGCCATTCAAGACGCCCAGTTATTTGTAATTCTATAACAATTAGCTATGTTTAAAATGATAATCGAATTCGAGCTACATTTATTTAAATAAATTTTAATTAAATCGAGCAAATCTTAATGTATTATATCTAATCTATATCTAACCAGTAATATTAATCAAAACTAAAGTTCTTCAACACGTAGCAACGCGACAAGTATATCAAACATTTTAAACTAAATCTAAACGCATTTCCCACCTTGCAGTCTCAGAAGTGAACTAATCTTACTCTAATTTCGCACACCTGTATATTTACTCAAACTACACTTTAACCATCTTCTTCCTAACAAACATAATTCACCAGCCCGATCAGAGGCTAAAACGCAAACGGTCATGCTCACTGCTCCCTGGTTCGAATATTACGAAAATTTCTAGTTCGCCGTATCAAATGGTGCTGGGCGCGGCGGGTGTTAGCGGTTAATAATTCTGGACAACGGCACAGCGTTGATAATCGTCAAACTCGGTTGTCGGGTCTGTTTGAATTAATTAAAATCGGCCTAACCGTGCATGCACGCGCAGAGTTCGAAAGGCTTAAGTGTCGCACTTAACGTCGCTACCAACCACTGTAATCCGTGATAGTTTTGTGTAGTTGCGGTGTCGTCGTGGTGTAGGCGGCCGGGTGGTACTGCGCCGGAAGCGGAGGGCAAATTGGTCCCTTGTCCTCGCCCTCCTCCTGCACGGAGACCTGCGGCCGAATATTGAGCGTTCCCGTTAATGCACCTGACATTTATGCACACGCCGCGCGTGTATATCGCGCGGTAAAAGCGATACCCCACCGGAAACTTTCCGTCACTTCGTGCCACCACCTCTGTCCCACCCTGGCACCCACCCCTCGCGCGACATTCGGAATATTCATGGCCCATCGGGGCATGCTTTTTGTTTTGTACATATCGGAGAGAAAGACTGCCTGATAACACGTGTTTTGGTATAATCATATATCGATCATTTGTAAATGCCATATTTATTATTATAATTGTAAATTTCACCCTCGTTATAATCGTAGATAAATATTATGTTCGTTGTAACAACCATAAATGTTATCCTTAAACGAAGGAAACACCTTGTGGAATATAATTAGAGTATCAGTCGGTTTGAAAGTAAATTAATAAAGTATTACCAATCAATATTTACGCGACAATCGGTAGTACAACGAGATAGTACAAGTTATTCATAAATTGTTGTGCGGAATGTGATCATCGAAAATAAAATCAAAGGATGTAACACGAGTAAATTTACATGAATTTTTTTTCTCTCCTATTTTTACGTTCTCATTGCATATTTACACTCCAAACTGATACTCCCGTGTTATAATATACCCGATGCATAATTCATTCGAAGCTAAGCGAAGCTTTTTCATTCGTTTTTTCTCGCACCTTTTATATTCTATTACCTGTGTCAGTTTTTTGGCAACACCTGCTTGCTTCTTTAACGTGCATTCAGTTGCATATTATAAAATTTTGTTCACCGTAAAGTAAGCAATTACTCGCGCAGATTTAAATGCTTCTGAAATACTGTTTCAGCTCCAAATTTAAGATAGTGTTTCGAAAGGTTGGTTCAGACGTTAAAATTGAATTTGGAGGCGGTGCTCGTTTAATCGTGAAAAGCTCATCGGTCGTTGTCACGAATCAAAAAAACCGCAGGACCACGAAACAACGTCGCGTCGCTAATAATTTCATACGACGCAATTATTAGCACAATGCCTCGATATGCATTCAGCGGGTTACGTAATTCCAGGGAATAAAATTTAGCCGTATCATCGTATAATTACCAGTTACGGTTCTCCCTGACGGCCGAGGAAATTGGATCAGAGGATATTGCACGATGTTCCGTTCGTTCATAATCAGCCGTTCATCAAATATATCTGAATCAACAATTCGTTGAAATTTCTCCTAAAATAGTCGCAATAAGAGAAACACTGTAAAAATATTTATCTACGTCTGCCACGATATTTTGTTTTTTCCGCCTCTCGAATATTACGCCTGACCCCGCTCGAAATAAAAGGCTAAACTCGGTCTCCAGGTTACAGTCGTGTTTGTAGTATTTTTCCATTAACAGGACTCGTTACGACGGCGCAGTTTCGTCGTCGAGAAACACGGCCCGGAACAGTTTCCTTATCGACCGTCCCTTTTTCTCGGCAACCGTGTGTATCGTTGGTTTCACGTAGCGAGGAAAGAACTCGTCGAGCCGCCACTCCAGGAAATTAACGCTTTCATTGTCTAACAAACAATCCTTCGCCAGAAGCACTGTGTCCCAAGCCCTTTCCTTCGACCGGAGGGCCGATAAGGGGGATCATGTCGAGCACCGACTCTTCAGAGTCCCGATATAATATCCATTGATTTTTGCTTTGCTTGCCCTGCCGCTTGAACGTCACAGAGACAGCTCGGTAAGATGGGCACCGCGGCTAAGGGGGGGTGTTAATTTCCGTTTAGGAAGCGTTAGGGTGCCAGACCTGGCGAGTTGCTACGCCGCCACCGTTAAGATAAGATAACCACTTAGCCATCAGGATTCTACTCGAATCTCTTTGCCCGATTTCCTTCTGTTTCTCTCTCTCTCTTTCTTTCATTCATTCTATCTTTCTTTCCTGCTTTACCCATTTCTTTCATGTTTTTCCTCTTCCTTGCGATCGTTCTCTGTTCTGATACGTTGCTTCTCTTCCTGTCATCCACCTCTCCATCCAACGCCTTTCCTTCTCCATTAGGACTATCTGAAGTTCTGTCTCGACTTCTTTCGACTTTATAGGCAGACATTCAAAGCAATGTCGGCTAATCGTTCTCACCGATGCCTCGATCAGCAACCCCTCGCTGCGTCCAGGTTGCTCTTCAGGTATTGTTAAATCACGCTAGGGTGAAATGGCGCAAAGGTACGCGCGCCGCGATCCTTTATCGAACGAACACCGCAATAGAGCACCAGCTACAGAGGGTTCGTCGTTAATTTCGACCGTGGCCGGTTGTTTGCTCGCCGATACCGGATATTCATCGATGAAAGCTGCCAGGAGAACGTTCGGTAATTGGCAACGTGGAAATCTTCGGGGGCGTGTGAACGAGTCCCTCGATGATCGACGAGCGAGGATGATTTAATACATCGGCGGAAAAATTAATTACCGGGAAACCAATCAGCGAGCGGCATTTTCGACTGATCTTCGTTTAAGCGAAAAATAATCGATCCTGGCTGGGTGTTAATTGAAAATAGTAATTACACGATAAACACCGGCGGACGGGGAAGAATCTCGCAGAGAATTTGCTGCGATCGTGTTCACGCCCCAGCTTTGATCGAGACGAGCGACTTGTTTCGTAAGCTCGTCGACGTGGTTTCCAAGGCGGAGTTTATTATCTCCGAGAATACAAAGCGGTTGCAGATTTTCTTCCTTAATTTGATAGAACAGTTTTTGTTGGCAAAATAAATGGCGAGTCGATTTTTTTTTTTCTTTCTTTTATTTCATAAATAATAGAGAAATTTCTGTGCTTGTGGAATACCAAGTAATTAATCAAATATCGTCTCTGTTTTCGCGACATGGTTAATGGATTTTATTGAAACGCATAGAGGATGGTTTAAGAGAAAAAATTGGTCTTTCTGAAAACGATTTCAATGAAGAAGAATCGTTTGCACGAATACACGTGTAATTTTAACTGTTTATGGATGTAAAGCGATTTAAATAATGTTATCGAAAGCTCTTTCCATTATTTTAAATTCACTTACAACACCGAATAACACAATTTCCCGACGTACAATGCTGAAAATTAATAATACTCACTGAATATTAAAACCAATAAATGGTTCTTATCCGTTATTATTTATACGAAATATTATTGCATTGCGAATATATTTTATTGTCAGGAACTCGCAGCTTATAACGTATAAACGGATAAATACAACCAAATATACTATAAATTTAATTAAAATTATTTTAATCTCGATTAAATTGACATAAGTGTCTTGCAAACACTTTTTTCTTTTAAGAGATGCTTTTACCAATAAATAAATCGAACAGAATAAACAAATACAGTAATAAAGGCTATCGTTCTCCGAACTATTGACCATTTCCCCCAAATCACCCTGTACATCGTCGACGGAACCATAATACGCTCCCTTCCGGTCTGGCAGTGTTTGCCGTGGTCGCAAGTATATCAATCGGCCGCACAAAAGGACCCCTTCGATTGATACATCCCTGACCCTTTTCGTGGATACGTTCGATTGACCCGAAGACGCTTTTATTGAGGAATATCGTGCCCAATACATGGCTGAAACGTCTTCCGTTATGGATACACCCTCATCGTTTCGCGATATACCTTCACAAAATAAACGACGCCCCTCGACGCCCTATAACTAGCTTCTGGCTATAACCGGTAAAAACGCCACACCGAACTTATCATCCTATCGTGTTTGTTCTGAAACGTAGAACGTTTCATTGAATATTAATAACGTATTCTGTTTATTCCAGAATCGAGCCAGTCGGTTACGATAATTGAATGAAACGTGTATTCAAAGTGACTGAAGAAATTTCAACGTTTACGCTGGTAGTATAGATAGATGTGACAAATGTTGACTGATTGGACATTTGATACGGTGTCCGGTTTTTGACATAAATGTAAATGAAAACGAGTTTCGTAAACGACAAAGGTAATTTGGAGCGACGTTTCAAGCGATGAGAACGTTTTTCACCTAAAAACAGATTATCAGTGGAAAACTAAATTACACCAGCTTTGGCAGAGGTTTAAAGAATTTCTGGCGAATTTTCGTTCACGGATCCACGCCCGATAAAAAGAGGCAGAGGTGAAAGGGGAACAAGAGCTCTAAGCTGGAAAGAAAATGCTCGAAATTAAGAGAACACGAAAATCGTCGAATTACGAAGTTGCCACGGAATATTTGTTTCCTCTCTGCCTTTTTCGTTTTATCGCGATCAACGAGCAATATTGTGCCGTGAAATAATTACGCCGAATCAACAGCAATTTCTAGCTAGCAAACGCGCTAAATATTGCGCGGCATAATTCGTCACGGATAAACGTGAAAACATGAATCGAAATAGCTGGCCGTGCTACTTGATGAAATCCTAGGCGCGCAAAAGGAAAGGATTTCACGAACAAAACGATCTTCCATTAATTAGCAGTGGAGTGCTTTTTGCCGTTTTCATTACCATGGCTACATTTTCTTCTTGCTGCTCTCGCGGAAGTTGCTCAATCTGTCGGATATTTGCGCATTTTCCGCCTTCATTCGACAATCCGCTTTGTGCTAGGCTGTTGTTTATCCTCCCGTTTATTTCGACCATTTTCCTCGCCCCTTCTCAGACGAACGAACCAAAATTCGGTTACAACAAGCGAAGTCTACGGTTTACCCGACTCTCTTCCTGCGTGTACTTTAATCGAGAAAACCGTGCCAATTATAAATTCGGATGATCGAGCGTTCGGTATTATTGTTTAATTTCATGCTTGCGGGCATACGAACGAACCTATAATAAATCACGTATTCGGTCACGTTTGCGGCTTGATAATATTAATTGTTCTAGAAGTTTCACGAACATTCCGGTTTAAACGAATAATACTTTCGGTTCGTATTCGATTTTATGCAGATCGTATTTTTGCGGTGTCATTTCTAAGACCAATCCAACGAGGACAATAACCGGATTTTTTTATTTCTCGTAATCACGGAAACTACGAAAATTGAATATTCGAATTGCTTTGTCGGTTATTATCGCTCAAAAAGATAAATATAAAAAATGGGGTGAATAATAAACGCATAAAAATAGACAGATCTGATGGAGATACGGGAGAATGTTTATTATGAATCAGATTTTTGTTCCAGATTTTTATAAAATATATTTCGCGTGTCCGTCGTCCATTACAACGCAAATTTGAAAGTTCTGTACCATGCAGTTACGTGCATTGAAAAAAACCAGCTCACGTTGTTTGTCGTCGTAAATTATTCAAATAAATTACCCAAAGCTTAACGAGAATTTATACACAGGTTTACACAAACGTAATATTTTTTTCTAACGTGATCCGAATTTTTTAGGAACAATGTTCCCAAACAATGAGACGATAAATATTCTGCGTCGGTTATTTCTAGCTTTCATTTTCAAATCATTTTCAAATCATGTAACATTTCTATGTCAACTACTATTCATATCACGCGCAAGGCTGTTCACTAATTCACGATTAAAGCGTATAGGAATTCTTTTCTCCAACGAAAGAAAATTCAAATGAAAATCAAAGAAAAAGGAATAAAAAGAATTCTCTTTAAAAAACAAGAGAATCTGTTTGATTTTCATCAAAAACATATTCTAGCCCGTGACCCGGTTGTCTTCTAATGCTTAATCCAGAAACTACTGGCTGTGACAATGCGGATACATGCGTACGTCAAATTTGCGGGGAGGATTACAGTACAGGGGAATCAGAGAGTTTGTTGCTTTAAATTAAAATAATCTGTTTTCGCTCGGCTGCCCCTCATATCGCGACGAATCCCCACAGCTAAAGTCGGTAATCGCATTACCTCACTTTTGAACGCCTCCCTCCCAACCCTGCGCCTCGCCCACCCTCTCGTTTCACGACCCCTGGTGCCACCACCGTCAACACGCTTCTCGAACACCCACCCTAAATCGGAATAAAAGCGCGTTTACGGTCGTGCGTCACGGATCGGACCGTTTCAGGATAATAAATTCCATGAAATTTAATGAAATCATGCGTGACTACTGTACTTTCGATCACACGACCTTCCTTCCCGGAAATTCGACGGCACGAGGCTGAAAATGGCGAAAATTTGTTATACCGTTATCGGGAAATATCTTCTTGTGCATCGTTTAAGGGGATGAAAATTAATTCCTTGATCGGTGGAGATTTTAAATAACATGGATTGGTAGCGATGATACAAAAATGGTATTAATTAATTAGGAATCGATTTAGTTACTTGATTCATATTACACATTTTATTATTCTCTCTTTTCGCGATCATTTTTATGGTCGTTTCATTAGAGTATCATGCGCGATGGTATGACAATCGCAGGATGTTCGTTGTACAAAGAATTGAAATTAATTTCGTAGAACACAGAGACAAGTGTTCCACGAAAGGATAACGGGGAACAGAGAAATAATTCCTCCCGTTCCGCTATTGTTCGACAGGGCAGGAAATTGACTCTTGTTAAGCATCGTTGTCCACGCTCGTGCAACGCATATTTTTCACGATACGTTAAAAAGTAACGAACTGTGGAACAGCGGCGCGAGCCAGGCATTGTGTTACAGAGCACGTTAATACAGCTGCGAATACGTGAAAAATTCAAACAAGTCGGTATTGTTTCCACCAGTTACACGAAATGTTTCAAGCTTGCGTTTGCCATTACACCGTGAAAGAGGATAAAAACAAAACAAAAAAAAAGAGCTTTGACAGAAAAAAATATTTCACCGTGTTGCGTCTATGAGCTGTGGAAATTCTGCGCGAGAATCGATCGTTTGAACGTTAAGTCTGAAAATTTGTTTTCGGTGTAAGTTCCTGTAAAACCGAGGAAGAGCGAATAAACGGTTCGGTTACGATGAAATAACGATAACGTCAATACGGATATCGATAATTTCGCTGGGAACGTGCACCGCGAGAATTTATACGAAACGAACTTTGAAATTTTAAATCACTCGTTTCATATTTTCATCGTATTTTTCATTCGCGATTTACACCGGTGGCTAGTAATTTAATAATTTTAGGTAGAAATATTTCAAAAACAAAATCTATTCCGGCGCACTGTAGCTTACACGAAGCATAAAAAATACTATCCGGTTCTCGTTAAAACAATACATCACCGCGCCCAAGTTTTACTCATTATTTTAAAACCGACGTAGCCATCATGCTGAAAGATATAAATACTTCATTGTCCTTCCATCAAGCGAATTCCACTAACACGTGAAATATCGTCCACAAATTTTTTTCGAATTAAAAGCAACAATGAAAAAATGAGAAACCTTCCGGTTTCGTGATAATGGAAACCGTCATGATATGTACTTTGTGATATAACACTTTTTCGATGCGCAAGTTGGATTTATAAGCGTATTTTTCAGAACAAAACCGATAACAGTTTTCTACTAATTCTGTTTTTTTTCATTCCATAAAGAACAATCATTTTTCATCGAAGTTTTTCCAACGAATTCGTTTAGAATTAAATTCTACGAATTCGAGCATTTCGTAATTTTAAGTAGCTCGGAACTGAAACGATGTCTACGCCTATCAGAAATTTTTTAAAAAATAAATTAAACTTCAAAAAAGCTCGCAAGTCTTTAATCTCGAGTACCAAAAAATCATGGTACAATTATACCACAGGCAAAACAATAATTAACTGTAACACCACATATTCGATTCACGCTACACTCTTTGAAACAACCCAGGCACAGGAACAAAACAAGCAGAACGCCTCTGCTATCTATCAAGACATCGACGTCTGCGTGAACTCTCTTTAAAAGCGGAAGCTTACACTCTGCCGGAAGAGCAACGAGGTCGACCGGTGAAAAAAGGGAAATCGCGACACTCGAGGGCTTTACAACGTCGAGGCGAGACAAGTAGCAGGTGGCTAATGCCGGGAGTGGCATCGTAGAATGAGGCGGAAGGAGAACAGGAACGTGTGTACACAGGCTTGCTTGCGGACGAGCGAACGAGCTAGATAACGCACGTTTCGCGCCTGCAATACGGTCATACGACTAGCTCTTTTAATTAAGTGGAGTCAGCTCGACCGACCACCACCATAGCCGCGGCTGGGAAAAAATTTATTCAGCGGGAATTATATTGGTTCGTCTACTTGAAAAACTTGAGGAGAAACAGGGAGCGGCTCTTACGGTACCACTTTTAACGGGAGTGTTTCTTCTTAATAAATGCAAACCCACCCCACTGGAAGAGCTTTTGTTTCTTCCTGTAATGATCCGATGAGAGGATTAGCTACACCCCTGTAGACCGTTGCATTCTGGTTCGAACGCAAGTTTCAGGGACAGGGAAATGGATTCGTGGGTTGTTTATTTTTGTTTGTTTTTTTTTTTTTTTTTTGTTTGTTCGAGTGCTTCAGTGGATAAATCTTTAAGTATGAGCGATGGCAGGTGCTTTTTTACGGAATGCGATAGGATTTGGGAAAATATAGAGTATTTAAAAAGTTGTTAATTTCACGGAAGCTGTATCTTTTTTTTTCGCATCTGTGTTTTTAAATCATTTTTGTTTTTAGCGTATAAATTATTGCTGTGGAGTATAAGTTCGAATTTTTAGGATTCATGTTTCGAATATCTTTTAACACGATTTAACATTTCATTTTTAATAAATAAATAAAGAATGTTAGAGGTAAAAAAATGTTTCTACCAAATTCAATGGAGCTGTATATGAAATATTCTTCAGCGTCGTTACCTAACGTTCACAGTCTTCTACTAAAGCGCACAGCACGAGAACGATAATTCGAGCTTTTTCGAACAATGAATCGCGCATTTGACGCATCTACGCGAAGCACAGAAATTTAATTAATGTTTATTACCGGTTTTAATATAGCTTGCGTCACGTCTCCAACTGTCAGACCATTGTTTTGCGCCTGTCTTAAGGTTGAACTCGCTGCTGCGAACAGGTTTGGAAAGCATCTAGGGAGAATTGAGCACTACCGTCTGGCTCCCATTATTTCCCATCGTTCAGCAACCTGTTAATTACTGTCTTCCGTACGTTTCCGAGAAAGGGTCGAAGACTCGGAGCCGTCCATTTACGTGAACAAAGCTTCTTATTAATCCGGTTGCGACTACTTCGGGTCGCTAAAATATTTTATTATTCTTTGGTCTTGCAGCTCTATTTATAATTCTCATCACACGTTACCATTTCTACGAGTATACATATTTTAAATATAATAACTTTTAATTGATATGTAACTGGATATAAAAATTCTCAATTCTCGAAGTATATGGATTTCCACGAATCAAAATTTCGCCAAACGGACAAACGCTTGACCGCAATTTCACCCACGGTCTTTCTACTTTCATTTTTTCTTCGCGTTCCTGCTTCCCTGAGTGTTCGCGTTTTTTACGCATTTACATATCCTTGCAGACCGGCACGCGTCTCATTTCTAAAGTTCAATGGGAAGTGAGCGCGTTAAATTTCTTCGTCTTTCATTTCGCCCTTTTCTACTTGTGCATTTGTCCGGTGACATCGTCACAGTCCGCGCTTCAACATTGTTCCCCGCACTAACGGCGTTAATTAATTTTTCCCGGGACAAAGTGGATCCGTCTTCAAGCACGCGCTCTCATTACGCGTACAGAGAGGATGCCCCTTTTGCCACCGGCAAACAGAACCGTTGACCACCGTTGGATGACAACAAACATAAAACTTTAATAATTCTCGCTATTACACGTAGAAACGGACCCGACAGGAATTTACGAGCGGTATTCCACTTTCAAACGAAGCGTTAGACGCGCGTTTCCTTCATTTTCAACTCTCAACTTTTTTGCTTTCTCGATGCATTCCTCGAATGAGTATCTCGACTGTTGAAATGGCGTGGATTTTCCGCGAAGAGATGTCCTTTGTCGTTGGCAAAGATAGATATATATTAAGGTATTCTTGGAAGAAATATGTGTCAGTAATAAGTGTATCATGTGCAACCTGGTGTCAGATAGTATTTTGGTAGTACGGTAGATAGAGGCAGAACGAAGGAGATTGCTTAAGCTCTGGAGCTTAACTTGGACAGCGCTGATGTAGGTCATTGGTCTGGGTTAGGTCACGAGTGATCCTTCTCTTACAATCTCGCTGTGTGCTTCAAGTATTTTGAAATATGTCCAAGTATGCATACACAGTGACTGAGGAAAGTAATCGTACGCTACGAATTTTCCACTTCTATTGAAAATATCGATTTCAGCGTAGCGCTATGTTAAAATCTATTTTTATAATAATCTGTTTAACAAAAAATAGGAACGGTCAACTCTTCTCTTTTCTCTTTAATCGTTGGCGCTTTGGGGCGCACGATAATTAAGTGAAATAACCACATTATAGTCAGACATTCTTTCTCCTTTATCTCAGACTTGTCTCGATAAACGTAACTATTTGCACCAACAAAAATCTCACGATTAAAACGCTTTGCAGTAAAAAATATTCGACCTCGTTACAAACTCGTAGATATTTATCAAGGATCCCTTTTGATCCCTCGTTTCGACCATCGATGCGGAATACCACTTGGCCCTTTGGCTGCTTTAAGGAAAATATTTGACCAGCTCTCTCTCCGGTCCTCTTTGTCCCTCTCTATCTTTCTCTCTTCCTTGGTTCTATGACTCGCATCCAACATCAACGCGCCCAACACGGCTAAGACGTTTCCCATGATTGCTCAAAAGCCTTTTCGTCGAACGCGCTGTGAAAACGGAGAGCAAATAGCCGTTGCTCCCGTTCGCTTTATTAGAGGCGGAATGAATCTGGAGCTTGATAGTCGAGTTCGCGACCCAGAAGAAAAATCTCGTAACCAGGATCAGGAAACAGGATCACCGTGGTCATTTGCTAAATTGCTGGCGTCGAATTAAAGCATTAGTCGACTGGTAACGAGGTTGTGTCCGATGCTTCATTTTGTCGCCGCAATGAAATCGAATAAAACACCACGGTCTCGCGTTACTAACAATTTCTATTTGTTCTGAGGTGGACCAAGAGGCGTCCAGGGGAGGCAGCGGCAATATAACAACGTGGAATTCATTAAGAATCGGTGAAAGGTAAAACAAATGTTCTTGGTTCATGAGATTTTAAATGAAATCTGGTTAATATAAACTCTGGAACGAAGGTAATTCGAAACTTCTAAACGATGGATTCAGTCGTCTGATTGAATTTCCTGGAAACATTTTCCGATTCTGTTATTTTCTCACCGCTCTATTTATACTTCGTATGTTTATATTGTAATTTCCCTCGAAGCGCGTAAAATGTAGGCAAATTTCATTGGGAATGAACGATATAGTTCGACGTGTAAAAGGTACAATAAATACTGTAGATTTAAAGATATGTACCAAGTACCTGTATCAAGAATTCGTTTAGGTTCGATTATACGATAAATTAAATTTGAGAAATTTTTTACCTTTAAATCACCATGCTGATCGTAGAACGTGGAAGGTGCGAGGGCAGCCTTCAGCCTTCGATTTCTGTAGAAAATGAACATGATTGCCGCCAGAAGCATTACGATCACAGTTGTCAGGATCCCGATAACAAGACCAACGAACTGCTTCGATTCTGGCTCCTTGCTTTTATCTGGAACTGACGTGTGCGTATGTACCGAAATATTGCTCTTAGAAATTTTGAAACGTTCAGAATCATTCAACTGAATAATCGTTTTAAATAAAATCAACGAAACACGACTGAATCGGGTGTGTAACAGCTGTAGTATGTGTCAAATATAAGTACCATGAAATTTTCATCTAAATTGCCGAACGTTTCACACATTTCTGAGAGCGATATCATCGCCAATGAAGAAGATTCTCTAACCATTCGCAATATTGCGTTCGCCATTATCTTTCGTGTTTCCTTCGCGCAGATAAGATCTGATTCTCCGCTAACAGTCTGACCACCGACCAATCGATTCAACTAAACGAACAGCAAAACGTCCTTTTGCATACGTTCGATTTCGACGCGTTTACGAAGCACAGAGAACGTTTGTACGCGATGCACGAGACACGCACGCGTATACATCCCATTGTATGCAGGCTGACCACCTAATACGCCAAAGTACACGACCTATCACGGTGGATATTATCGTGAAGGCAGCCTCGCATAATGCACGATGGTTCGATAATGATGATTGCGTTCATCATGCTCGTCGTAATTGGATCACGGTCGATCAGCACTTTATCGATCCGTTGCTTTTATTGCGAGATCGAATGTCTATCGTCTGTCATTTCGCTATCATTAAACGTACATTAATGATAATGAAAAAGGATAATGAAAAAATAAAAAAAAATAAAAATAAAATGTAAAGTAATGAATGAGATGGTAGTAGATTACTGTTTAACGTTAAAACTACCGATAATTAAAATATATCGATTTGCATCGAAGAAATAAAAAATTGCGTAATGCAGGAGAGACAGATCTTCATACATATTTTTGATACAAAATTACGAAAATTTATGAAAATGTAATGCAATAAATTTATAAAACTTCGATAAGAAATTACGAACTGATACTTTTGACCACATTGGTAGTTCTAGTGTTAAGAAGAAAATAAAAATAGTTATTTCCTTTAATCGTGAACCGTGCCAAATTTATATATTGCTAGTTACAAAGGTTTTCGATCCTCTTTTTTCTTTACGTGTTCCACGGTACTCGAATAGCTCGAGAATGAGCCAACAGAAAGGTAAAAATAGCAATCTTGACCACAAATGAGATATTGGGTTTTCGTTAGAAAATGTTCGAACAAAGGTAGTTTCATTATCTCCCGTTGTTTCCTCTCATTCGAAAGAAATTTTCAAGCAGCTTCGCGCTTCACTTGAGATCGCTACGCTCTATATCGTTCCTCTTCGAACACTCCACGCGCTGCAACGCGAATGCACGAAGAGAAAAGCGAACGTTACGCCCCGTAACGCTTCTTACTCGCTTCTACTATTCCCTTTTGCAGACTGAGCATCGTTACGCAGGAAACAGAATATTGGTTTCATCGTGCGAAAAGCTGAATGTAACGAGCACCGTGTGCACGCGCGTCAATTGAATGTATAGGCTTTTAATTTTCCCTCTGGCATTGTGTAACAACGTAACGGGTTCTGTGTCATCCTAACATGTCAGAGAACTTTCGGAGCTTGCAATTATGTCACCATTGCTATTTTTATCCTACCCTGTTCATGGAAAGATTAACTCTCATTTTGTTTTGAAAAGCGTAACCATATTGAGATTAGTAAAAAAAAAAAAAAAATAATAATAATAATAAATAAATAAATAAATAAAACTAAAAAACTAGGGGTTTTCATATGTATGAACCTGAGGAATTATGTTCAGCAAATGTCTACGTATATGTTATGTAAATTCTAACATCAATTAAATAGCTAAATAACCAAACATTTAATTCAATTTCGAATGAACTGATATTTTTCAATTTGAAGTTTTCAATACGAATTTCATTGTACGAAATAAATATTGCAACGATCGATTAATCGTTGATGACAGCAGGACACTTTATCAGAAAAAATGACCGCACAAAAATGTCGGTGCTCTGGAACGTTTGCAATCGAGTATTTTTTTCACACTTATTGTTAGGTCCGAAGCAAAGTGCTCCTTCGACGACGGAAGTAAATAGGGAAAGAAATTAATTAGATTTTGCTTTCTTCTCGAGGATGGTAAAACAAAAGGGGAAGCATAGCGACATTATCGGTTTATAGGAGCTGCGGAGAGAATCGTCGCTCTCTTCCGCTCCGTTTCTTCGACCACCGACCGAGAATTTTCGAAAACACCTGGGAGACGTTACGGTGCATTAAAAGGAACGAGAAGAAAGGAACAACAGAGCTGTGCAACTTTCGTATAAATACTTTACCCGGCTTTATGGCATTACGCGCAATTTGACCGCCGTTGATGTTTGCCGTGATCGCTTAATTTAAAATCTAGTTGAATTATAAGCGTTAATTATGTTCTGTAGTTGAAAGTTATACAATTTTAGTCTTTGGATTATGATATGAATTACACAAGAATTAAAATTTCATGAGAAGCAGCTTCTAATTTAATTTACGAACACGAGCACAGTCGAGAAAATACGTATGTACATATAGTTCTTTTCCCATTCGTTCATTGAATCCAGCTCCATTTCATACATTTTTGCAAATCGACCGCGAAAACGTTCGTTCCTTTGAATTTCGAAACAGCGTGCTGTGTAACTCAACTATTCGCGTACGTTGTTGCACAAACTCGGTCGAAAATTGTCGCAGATAAAGCATACAAAAATTGAATTTTTTCCGAAACTCGTTACGTATCTGTTCAACGAACATCGCGAAACGTTCTCTTGTAAATCATCAACGGAACAGTGCCAACAAAAAAAGGGCAGAAATAGGGAAAAAGACGAATAATAAAAATAAAAAGATCGTTCGTGATCGGCATTCAATTTTCGTGCAACCTCGAAGCGCAAAGAGGCGAATAGCTTGGAGAACAGGAAAGAAAGAGGTGACGAGGAATAAAGAAGAGTGGAAATCGTGCGGAAAATTACGAAGGGAACCTTTCGATGCAACAATAGCAGAAACCGATAGTCAGACTTACGGGCATTATCGTTGTTTTCCTCCTTATTAAAAGTGGCCTTTACTTCGTCTCTCTGTAGTGGACCCTCGTTATTCTGATAGGGACTGCCGGTCGCCGATACAATGGCACTCTTGTTCCTCGGCTCTTCATCGTCGGTGTTGTTCCATTCGGAGATTACTGCGCATCAGGGACGAAGACTAATGAAATTTGCGACCATCAAAGGAATTAAACGTTAACGGAAGGGATGGCGCTTTTAAATTCATGGTGCAGAGATAATCGAACACAAAATTAATATTGTTATCGCATAATTTAAAGATGTTTCAAATGCCTAAGGTGAGGCGAGGTTCTTCGTTTTAACAGTGTTTAAAAATATTTGTACGCCGTTCAAATTAACAAGATCGAAGATACTTCCTTAATTCTTTTTTTTTT
>SMSQ01026311.1:83988-113097 GCA_019453375.1 Ctenoplectra terminalis | reverse complement strand
TTTTTTTTTTATTAAACCACAAAGTTTAATAATAAAATAAAAATTCTTTACTCAATTCTCGATAGCTAATATTAAAAAGGAAAATAGGAGAGAAAGGAAGATTCTAATGGATCAAAGAATTAAATAGAAATTTGAAAGGACGATTCGTACCACGTTCGCGTAAAAACGAGCACGAATTACACGGGATAAGGATGCTGTGGAATTCCTACCACTTCGAGACCGAGCAATCGAAGTTATCTTTCGCGAAACGAGGGTACAGAACACGGAGAGAATGATTAACGACGGTATCGTTCTTCAGAAACAAAAGTTTTTGAGGGCGCTCACTTCACGAGGCAGCAAGCTAAGTTTCGTTTCTGGTTCGCGACCACGTGCTCTGATTCGCGCAACGTGCCGCGGATACTTCCGCTTTTTGCGCGGCCGCGATGCTTTCGAGTCGGCCGAGAAACACTGTTGGAATAACCGAGGAGACCGCCTTTGAATATTTTATAAGCTGCGAATATTTTCGAATTGATGAAATTTTTTTGTCCTCCCTTGAAAGTGACCGAGTTGTTTCGTGTGTCAAGAGAAAAGTGTCACGGAAGTGACGTTCTCCATTTTAACTGGATTTTTATTGATAAATTTGGAATATTCATTGCTTAAATATTAATGAACAAAAGTGTGTCATTTTTACACGAAATATTAAATATAGTCTTTATCAATCGAGTCTTCATTTCTGAGTTTCGTTTTCGGACATTGATTTTAGTCTGAAATTTTTAATTAAATAACCAAGATATACCTTCAGCGACGTACAAAAAATAAATCAAAGAAACTTCGCCGCAAACGAGTCCCGTTATTTCAAAGACTGGTAACGAATGTAAATGAGAATTCCACCGGGTTTCCTCTGATAGCCACGTCCGAGAATTGTCCTGTTAGACCGAACGTGTTCCGACGTATCTTATCTATTCCGCAGCTGCCTGATTATCCCTTATTTTTCTCAACGATTCAATCAATATCCCGGTTTCATAACGGCGAGCTTGTCACCCGATGTTGAAAATCGAATGGACCGACGGTGTGAACAGAAAGAGACTCGTGAATTCATCAGATTCCTGATCCGAAGTTCACAAATGGTGGTCTGGAGACGTGTGCCGGTCGCGTTTCGTGGTTGTATAGACGTTACCGAAGCTTCGAAATGTATGTGAGGTTATTTCGTTCCCGATATCTCGGTATCACGATTTCAGTGATCCCCTTTCTGTTTCGCCTTATCTATCCCTCTTCTTCTCTTCTGTATTTTCTCCCGCCTATTTTCTCCTATCTTCTTTTTTTTTTCTCGCATAAAATACATACACGTCTCAGAGAAAGGAATCGAAGGACCGAGAAAAGAGGGCGAAAAAATAGATTTTTATCGAGGATCCGTTGTTTCTCTTACCTGATTCGAAGATTACTTCGCTGAGCATGATCCAACGTGCCGCGAAATATAGCTGCAACTTCAGAAAACGGCCGGCGCGCGAGTGGAGCTTTATGGTAACATCACGTGCCTGCTCCAAGACCAGATCTGGTATATACGAGAAATGGACAGGCTCGCTGTTGAATTGGTTTCCACCGGCGCCAAGATAAACCTTCGCGTAGGAAAAGACCTGCGGAAGAATCGCGTGTGGGTAAAGAACACAACGGTGCCCATGGCCAGGGATGAAGCGATTGGTCGACGAATAAACAGGGAGGAAATCGTTGTACGTGATGGAATCACCTTCTGCTTTTTCTTCTTCTTCCACTTTCGCTTCTGTTTCGTTGTCTATTGTTGCTACATGTATATCGCGCTTGTGCACGTAACAAGGTAATAACTATCGCCCAACCAAGGTAATTTCGTTTCTGTGCGCGAAAACGACGGCCAGTGTGCGTCGATCGGATGAAAAATTTAATCCCACGTTCCTAAAATCGTGGAACGTTCGCACGACTTGTTTCTTACGGCGAAGAAAAAAAGTGTGCATTTTTACGATATTCTGAATTTATTACGGCGATGATGAGGTTGAAAGTTTCAAGTGATTTCGTCCATTATGAATCTGAATTCCTTTTTTTTATTGCTTCTTTTTTATTGCTTTTTTTTTTGGTTCGAGGAAATTTAGATTCGAGCTACTGGTTCGTTAAGATAACAGATATTGGTTTTAAAAAATCGTTCCAGAAGTGATTTTCCGTTCTTCTTTTTTCTCATTACCGAATCATCCGCGAAGTTTAATGGATTATAATGAATTCATGAATCTGACGGTAAGTTTATACAGATTGAGCAAACATCGAGCTCTCTATGGAAGGGGATATAATGGGAATATTAATCGGAATAATCTAAGAAGCATATTTGGATATCAAATTACGCAATCCGTCTATAGGTTTTCGTGATATCGTGAAAATATATGGATGAAATTATCGAAAAAGTATTTCTACGCTTTATAATTAACTTACGATATAGAATTCTTTGAATATTCTTTATACACGATTCACAAGAAATCGTAGAAAATTCAACGTACCTGGACATCTTTAGTGAAGTAGTTGTTCATGTGAAGATGTATGGCAGTGAAGTTTCTCGAATAGTCAAATTCGAAGGTTATTTCAACGGGACGGCCAAGCATGCTCGGCGTGTCGTTTCTCCAGCCTACCCATTCGTATCCTTAAACAAGAAAAGCGAAAAAATTCGTTAATTCTAACTACACCATGCTCTGGATACTCGTTGTTCAATATATTGCAACATCGATATATTATTTCTAAATATTCAAAAAATTCAAATAAGAATAAACAATAGGAATGTCGAGCTTTCGATCATATTTTAATCTCGTCACATTTCCAGCTTTCAGTGTACAACAAAAACGTTACACGAAATGTCTTTCCATCGATCTTCCACAATCGCAGCGGATCGGCGCGTCAAGAAGCGTCCGCTATTCGACAAGCGACCAGTGGCACTCGATAAAAATCGGATTCACGACTAATTCGAGTTTAACAACGTTCACGATCTGCCGGAATACCATCCAATGGTTGACTGTTTTTTCAGTCCGGTTCGTCCAACAAATGTACGTTTTTTTCTTCTATCCTTCCTCTCTTTGACTTTTTTTTCTTTCTTTCTTTCCTTTTTTTTTTTTTAACTATATGAACGGGGACGTTACACAATAGATTCGAAACGAGAATATTTTCATTCGCAGTTTACGAATGTGAAAAATGACACGTTACGTCGTTGGATCCGATTACCCTATCGACACCGCGTACCGATAAACGAGACAATAAAATCTGTAACATAAATAATCCGCGAATCGGGCGTGACGTGAAATTTGTTTGCGCGCGGCGTGAACGGGCCGGTCTCTATCAAACGAACAAATTGTTTCAACGCGAACGCATTTGTTGCAAATTGCGCGATGTCCTTTTAGTCTGGCCCGGTCCCGGCGCCACCCCATTTTCAGCCGAACGACAGCTGGTCTTTGAATGTTGCCTTAATTAATCGCCAGCTGAATGCGAAATAGTAGGCGTTTCATGCAATCTGGGACAGCATTGAATCGCGGTCTTCTCCGGCGAATTTAAACGTAAAAGATTGCAGCTTGTTCCTTTTCTTGTTCTCCACAAAATAAATTCTGGCTTTCTTTCTTTTTTTTTTTTTTTTAGAATTTTTACTCTAAATTCGTGAATTATTTAAATACAATGCACTGTAGCGGCATACTTGTAGTAAATATGATTGACACTTATAATTAGTAAAAGAGAAATTATAAAAAAAGACAAAACGTTTTAACCGAGTAGATTCAGGATTCTAACTGTAGAGTTAAAAAAATGTTCAGATTGGTCACGGATAAGAGAAAATTCATCGACAGACTGGATCGTGATATTGATAAAGCTATCGTTCCACAAATAAAAAATCTGGATTCGAGTGTCCGTCTAGCAATCCGACCAGCCAATTCATTTCCTCCCTACATCTTACTGACAAGTCCATTCACGGATTCAGGACGAAACGAATTTTCCCCTCCCCCCCTTCGACCTCTTTCGTCGATCATTCTCAATTAATAAATATCGTTCTGTGTCTCATTACTTCTAAAGTATATCAATAATATCACAAGCGAACATTTAAGAACTAATCAATGAAAGGATGTCGTTTATCAGAAGATATATAGAGATAAAAAATTGAAATACAATCGAATAATTAGAAACTAAGAAATGAAATGTATAAAATATCCACGACCTTGGGGCAAAGTCTGTTAAGTCTCATTAACGAGTCCACTGGAACACCTTGCATGAAACGTACTTATTTTCACCGGTTTCCCAACTTTTCTTCGACGAACCACGTTTCCTCGACTTCCTCCTAGTCACCGATTAGCAATCAACCTTCGTGACTCGTCGAAAGCCCGACTCGCCGTTCTCAAGTTTCAGAAACAGGCAAATTGCTGTTAATTTGCCAGAATTATCTTTGTAGTCGAATCCTGGGTCGGAATCGATTCTCGTTCAAAGCACCGACGAAATATTAATTATACCTCGAATTAACTTTCGGTAATGTACTTTTTGGTTGAAACTTATTTCCCAAATCCATGCGCGTCTCTATTTTAAATGTGTCGGTGAATATGCACCGCAAGAGCAACGAAACACGGTTTCGGGAAATGGAAGAGTTTCGCGGCATCGAGCCGCGGTAGCAGTTATTGCACGGATCCCACCATTAGATTCCACGGTATGAGTACGTGTACGAACACACCGGTTCCTATGGGAGTGAGCGGATTGAAAATGGACTGCAATAACCCTAAAGCCGGCCGTGGCTGCGAGTTACGCGTTTTTCCGAAACCGGTTTCTCTCTTACTTTTCGCGGTCCGCGCCGAATTTCTGCTTTCAACCGGACGCTGCCTGTGGTTTTTCGGCCGAACTTTCGTCAGCGAGCGTTTCTGCGAATTCCACGTTGATACGCTCGAACGAACTCTGCGAGAAGAAGTTTACTAGAAATGGCCTAAAAAAGGAAGAAGATTTCGCTAACAATCTTTTTCTTCCAGTGGCACTTCACGATAGAATTACCGTATCATGAATTTTCCACTTATCTCTGTCTATCCACAATAATGGTAATGAAAAGAAGTAGTAGGCGTTAAATGTAACGAGATACGAGTATCCTCCTCGTTGACGGTCCTTTTATTTACGTTTCAATTTTTTCCCGTCCACCCTTAGCGCCAGTTCATAAGATCGTGAGAAGTTGATACACAGTGACCATGCTCGACTGCCTCGAAGAGATCTGTTCTTTGAGCTATAAATCCTGCGCACTTTTATCTCTCGTCCTCGACGAATTCTCCGAGGAAGAGGTAGGGCAGGGTGAAAGAAGCTGAGAGAAGGAAAGAAAAACGAGGGATCTCGAGCGTGCCGGGGCAGGGCAGCTCCATTTCGACCCGGTCCTCGTACGAGAATCGGTTGAGCTGTTCCACTAGACAGCCTACTATCCCTTGGAGCTTATTAAAAGTTAGAAGTTTCGATCGTTTCGTTTCAATTCGCCATATCCGTGCACGCTACAGGGATTCGGATTTTCCATCGAATATCCCCTCCTTCCTTCCAGTCTCTTTCGCTCCCTCGATAATGTTCGCGACCCGTGCAACGGCATTATATTGCTCTGATCTATCCGCCTTCATATAAACCTCACCCTTAATATCGTCCCTCGAGTAAATAGTTTCCAGTTTCCTGTCGTCGCCGCCGCCTTCGGCCGCTATCTACCATCAATTCTGAACATTCAGAGGGGTCGTAAGATAACCGTCCTGCCCGTGGATATATCGTGCCGGGAACTCTCCGCAGCTTGATGATTTTCTCACTTAAACCATCTTGAAACTATATGGCCTCTCGTATGGCGATTGTTAAATTGCATACGCTACGATGCTCGCGTGTTATCGATTTCTAAAGAGAATTTAAATGGGGCAAACGGGGGACGAGATACGTTGACTCCATGAATAATCGTTTTTCACGAGGATTATCGATTGGAAGGGTTGTTTTGTAAAAATAAATTGATCAGGTATTCGATTTTCCTGGTAATTTTGTTAGCGATAAAGAAACGAAGCTTGTTAATAATTTTCTAGGAAGATTATTGACAGGACAAATTATATTTCAAAGATAAATTCTTAGTTACTCTTGCAATAAGAATATGCATCGAGGCAACGTGTAACTTTATAAATTGAATCGTTTTCATCGTCGTACCGGTTCACTCTTGAACAATATTCTTCGTCTTACTCGATCGACCGATTATCGGTTTTGCAAGCAATTTGTCAAGAAAATCTATGAACAAGCAAAAAATCGAAGTATCTACTCGAAGCGCAAAACTTCGGGTCTACCGCGAACTCATCAGCGATATTGGAATCAGCTGCGATCGTTAACATCGTTTCAACATTCGCTGAACTGCAACTTGAAAGTTATTACCTAATGACCTAATTACTCACTCCATACCGACGAGCCGTTTCCTGTTGATATTCCGATCATACCTGGCTGCTTGACCTCTCTATTATTCTTGCATATAATCGAGGAAACTTATTAACAAGAACAGAATGCGAGAGCATCCGCGACAGCGGAACCAAACTTTCTCAAACTTCTTGGACAACGATAAAGACAATGACGTAGCTCTTCCAATGGTTTCAGCGTCCGAATGGAACGCCAGAGGAAGAGGAGCGAAGAAATATTTTTACGAATTCTTCGGGAATAGAATCGAGGTGCAGCTGGATAGTATTTGCGAGGAAGGAACGAGTCAGTTCTCCTCGATTCGAGAGACTCGGAGTGCAACGGAGGTTTAAACAGGGAATGAAGAGAAGGAGGAGGCTGTACGCAGTCTCGACGGGTTTAAAAGTTTAAGAAGCTGAAAGTACGTAGCTTCGGCCTGTCCCGTGGCGTAAATGGAAAGACACAAATGTATCTTGGGAGCCGGTAAACAGCAGTGTGGCTTGCAGTCTACCTCGCGGTTCAATATAAATGTAAATTGGAACAGATTCGAGTGCGGCATGGAACACGTTTGCCTCCGAGAGAGTCCGAGCATCCTGGTCCTGCATCTAGCATTCTAGAATTCTCTTATCACTATCCTGGCTGGCCTACACACCTGGAATTGACGCGAGGAAAATTTTATTCGCCCTCTAAGCGGTGGGAATGGTAGCCTCTCGAGGGTTTTTCTTGACCGATTGTTAGACTGCATGGATTTCTTGGTTTGTCTGTTTTAATAATCCAGAACAGCCTGTTATTTAAGCGATCCACTTTAGATATCTCGTAGATAAAATATCGACGGTAATTATGTAAAAGTTATGGAATTATTTTGATCAGAAAGCGAACCAATTTAGCCCCCTTCTATAATAGGATGAAAATAATACGCTTGTTTATCAAGTTTCTTTATCCTCGATAGGCACTACTAACGTTAAAGAAACTTCTTCCTGTTGTAATATGTATACAGTACGATAATGCCAAACAAATTTAATTCCATCGATGAAACGAAACAGTGAATTTACAATTGAGATTTGATAACACTTCAAAACCCTGCCGAGAAGTATTGTTAATTCCAGAAGAAAAAAGCCAAATAATACCAACTGAGCCAGGTAGCTTAAACGATCCTGTTTCCTTTCTTGTTTAAAACCGACCTCTTTCTTCCTTTCTTATTAGTTTTTGCTGCTAAACAGAATTTCAACGATCCTGTGTATACATAACGCAAAGAAAGCACAGAAAGAGAAAACAACAGAGGAGTGAAAGGAAGAAAAGAAAGAAAAGAAAGAAAAGAAAGAAAAGAAAGAAAAGAAAGAAAAGAAAGAAAAAGAAGAAAAGTAAGGAACGAAAGGAAAGAAACGAAATAATAAACGAACGAAAGAGCGGGTAACTCGCAAACGTAGAACTTAGATGGTGTTATCACGCTAATCTAGACACGATCAGGCTCTAGCGCTAATCTCGTTCCAGCACGAAGCAGCTCACCTTTCCCGTTACCGCTGACGTCCAATCTGAAGTTATCAGGACCCTTTTGCCCGTCGACAAGTTGACCGAGTCCCCCGGAGAGGTAACCTCCTTCTTCCCTGCCGTCGTACGTCCTGTCGGAAAGGTCAACCTCCGAGCCCCTCTTAATTCCTTGGGGCATGGAATACGACACCAAACCCTCTGCAACCAGAACAAAAAGGGTAGTAGCACAGCCGGTTGAACGAAGCCGTGCACGGTACGCTCGTGAACTATGCATCATCGCGGCGATGAGATGGACATTTTATTCCCGACGACGATACGTGATAAGATTGCACCGGCTCGTTGGATAAAATGTACGTCCCGGGAAAACAGACGCGACTGGAAAGTTTTAAATCTCGATTTTAACCAGGATGCTGTCTTGGTTGTCTATTATTCTGACGTGGTTTGCTTCTTTACGATTTAGAGAGGAACAGGTAGATTGTATATTAATATTGAACGCATTTTTATCGAAGGGGTAAGAGTTATGAAGATTCTAGAGAAATTTTGCTTTTACTACTTTTGTCTGGCGATTTAAATACTATAAAGTAATGATCCAATAATCTTAATTAAAGTAATAATTGTTTCATTTCGCGCGAAGCATAGCCGGTTTACTTCGAAATGAAATTGAATAAAAATTTTATTCTCAATAAATGAAAATATCTCCGAATGGAAGTATTATTGACGCGAAGATCGATTTAATTTGATACCATTTCCTATTTCATTTAAAAAAGCTTTTATTTAAGAGCTCCTGAAGGAATGCGTAATTTAATCTCTGCATGTCTTCATCAACGTGCGAGCGAGTGACGTTCGATGAAATTCTGGCGTTTCTCGCGTCGAAAGTATTCGAGGCGCGGGAACTGACAGACGTCAATAAGGACGGAATAGGGTACAAGTTTTGACGCTTTCACGCGAGAAATAATCAAATGCATTCTTAATGCACCGTCGAGCAACAAACAACGAATATTGGGTTTATTCGAGGATTGGGTCGAGGAAGAGATTAAAAGCTCGATGGTATTAAATTAACCGTTTGCTCGAACGATAGGCAAAAACGATGAGAGAGAGAGAGAGAGAGAGAGCTTCGGCTAGTAGAGAACGTTGGTAAAATGGCACCGATTCACCTTCTATTGCTGTCTTTTCCGATAAAGCGGCACGAACGATAAATTTGGAGCGCAATAAAAATACCGTATCTATATTTATCATGGTGTTATCCGCTTTATACGATGGGGGAACGAGGGGGTTAAAAAACGCACCAACAAATATATATGTGCGTACATGTACAGAGAGCAATACGAGCATCGTACGCTCTGCAATTACTGTAATTTTAACTACAATCACCGGCCAGCATATGGAAAATATTTTCGTTCTTGTTACAGTAATTGCTCCGCTGGCCGGGATCGAAATTGAATACACGAAGCCGTTTACGGTTGCGCTGTTTTTCACTGCTAATGACGCCCGAATGGAAATATCGTTCATTTGATAAATTGATCGACTTTTAAAGCGACTGCTGCTACGTCGCTCAACCGCACGAACGCGCATCGATTGACATCAGAAAAGAGGCAATTCGATAATAGGAAACAAACATTGTCGGTGTAAATATTTCTTACAACGCAGGCAATTACTAGTACTAACGATACGGTGTGACGATATTTAGACTGATCAGGCAATAACGACGATGTTCGAGGCCTTTATGTCAGAAGCATCTCGGTGAGGGCTTTTCGGGTCAAATTAACGCAAATACACCTGTACATCGGGTCGATGAAACTCATAAATCTCTGCTAATGCAGTCTCTGCAATCGATGGGACTTGTTCGAGGGTTATATGAATTTTATAGGTCAAGGGATATACGTGAAAGGAACAACAGACTTGCTCAAAAGTCGTACGACGTCTATTGATTTCTTATAAAATTGTTAATTATGAACCATGAGCTAAATTTACTTTTCAGTTAAATTGATAATAGGCACATCGATATCCTCCAGACTTGAAAAAAACATATCGCGAAGAAAAAAAAAAAAAGAATCGAATTATAATAGAATAGAAACGACAGGCAGAGAATGCTTCTAAATTTTTGAGGCACGAATATCGACGCGAATTCTCGGTCGCATGTACGCTTTTGTAGCGGTAAGAAGTTCCTCGATCCGATAAAATGGATAATAGCGACAGCATGATAAAAATGTTGGAAACCGAGGTACTATTGCGTCGCCTTTTTCAATACTTAGCGGTGGATACGTTGTCGCAAATAAGTACGGAATCATGAGATATACGAAGCAAGAGGAATGGCTATAAATTTTACTCACCGATCCATGGACAGCCATAAAGCTCTACCCGTATGCATACCATGCGCATGTGGGAGGTGTAAGGGATAAAACGGACTTTCGTTGCGACGATCGCCGGATCGAAGACCTGTTCCTCTTCCGAGTATGGATTATTGTTGCCCGCCAAAAGCTGCAAAAGAAGAAACAGTTCATTTTATCGATCTACCCTTCTCTTAAAATTATTCAACTACATTGCATGGTCAATTCTTAAACCATTAAAACAAAATTTTTTAAACCTTTAACGAAATAAAAACTGCTAACGAAACCTTAACGTTTGAGTTATTGTTCTTTACGAAGCAATCATTCGTAATTACTCCGGTGTATCGAGCTACTCAACAGTCCAATGAACACAGTGAAAAATTGTGCAGCAACGAGAGAAAAATTCAACCCTACTTTGAGTATTTCCTCCAGAACCTCTCTAGCTTTATCACGATTACTTTGAGCGATCCAAACCAGCCTCGTGATTCTAATCTCCATTTCGTGGACGAAGAAAGCGAACGGGATAATAAAAAAAAAAAAGGAAAAAAATGTGAACGGACGAAAAAGGGGGACTTTTAACGAACCCTAAGAGACCGAAGTACCAGCGTTCGTTGGAAAGTTTGGTCGAATAAAAAAGGAGGAGCAGCCACGCCGGACGATGGAGTCGCAGAAAGGAGGAGATCGAGTCCGGTCGCAGACGGTGGTTTTGTTAAGCTCGCCGGTGGACGGAGCATCGAACGGCCATTGGAACGTGTTTACAGCGTTAAGAACGAATCTCACGGCTCACGAGCACCATTTTCCGGATCCGATTAGTAAACAACAGCTCGGCTCTTCTAAATGTAAATGCCAGCGTTAAATCTGGACGGAGGCGATGGCCGTTGCTTCGTTTCACCTGGGTTTCTATCCTATCTGCCTCTCTTTCTCTCTGTCCGCCCAGGTAAAGAAAATACCGGTGTCGTCTCGGGTAACGAATTTGATTTGTGGGCTATCTTATACGACACTATCCGTTTAATCGACACTAGTCTGGAACCATATCAGAATACTGATCTGTGCAAACAAATGTTTCGAGAATGTGAGTGAGATATTCGTACCCGACACGATAAAATACGGACTCAAGTCGTTAGGTCGAGAAAAGGAACATTTTTAGGTATCTAGACTTATTTGAAAATAAACCCAGTTTTAATAATCAAAGTGGACGGAGATTCAAACGCTTGTACTACTGGACTTACAAAGAAGTAGTATAATGGGATTATGGAGCGACAGAGTAACATTGATTTCAAAGCGTAGTTTCCACGAATCGTTTAGACTGCAGATTTCATGGAGTTAGAAAATAGGGCAGTGGTAATCTTCGATTGGTCTCAAACATTTTATATCGTGACGAGAAACGTCGAAGTGGCGGTTTTATCTACGCCGCTGAAGCGATCGGTAGGAAAATACAGCGGAATTTGTAACACGGTGCTCCCTTCGATCGATTGCTAGGGAACAGGCGGTCGCGTCGTTCCTCTTCGAGAGATAACCGTGGAGCAAGAATGAAATATGAACGCAGAGGTCGAGAATCAAACCGCGAACGACGAATCCGGCAGACTAAACGAACCAGCTCGCGTATACACATACGAATGTACACGAGACTTGGTCGGTCGCGTGCGAAGAGCAAACCTGAGCCGGTGATGATCGGACGCTCGGTTTCGTTTGCCTTTCCGTCCGGATTAGAATTTCTAACGGGGCTGATATGTTATTCGATCCGAAAAATATGATGCTCGCAATCTGATCCGTCTGACATTTCCTGCTACGAAAATCAAGGCGGATTCGGATGATTGTATATTATTTTGGGGAGAAACGTAAAGGGATATATATGAATATTCGTTGCTGCTTTGATCTCACCATCTACCATTTTCACCGAGTTGTTGATTTACCGCGATCCTGTTGCGCGATATACAGCGAATTTCGACCAGTGTTTCTATTGTTACGAAAAAACGGGAATTATACATATTTACCGACCAACATTATCGTACGAATGTTGATAACAACTATGGTTTTAAATTGTTTAAAAATACTTTAGAATTTTGAGATACGCAAAATAAAAGAACATTTTGAAATATGAAAAAAAAAAGATATCTTTAAACTCGAAAATTTGAATTACATGAATTTTCTAACATTCAATTCGGTTTCATCTTATTCTACTTGTTTTATCAATCTACACTTTCCCACGCGATGAATATTTCAAGCGATACCGGTTTCGAAAAATTCGTACCGCTTCAAGCTCCCTCTCCGTGTATCAATAACGCCAATATCGTGGAAGTCGCTCACGAGTTACACAGGATGATACGGTGTCTGTTGAAAGCCGATTTTCGCCAAAATTTTTCACACGGATCGAACGGTTCCCGAGCGTCGTGTGTTGCCAGCGTCTTGGCTGATATATTAAATGGATTCGTACCGTCTCCATGAAATCCGACGACGCGCTTTTCTCGTCTACGAGAAACGGGAGACGAAGGAAGAAGTGGCAGAATTTTCGTATCGTTTTATCCGTATCGGGCTATCCGTATAGAAGTGCGTATCGCGTTCGACCATCGATGGCAAAGCTGTAGTTGCATCCTGTTAGTTGGAACTTGTAGTAAAAAAGAAAAAAAAAAGATTTTTCCAAGGACACCGTTCAGCCATGGAAATGCTAAATTAAGACTATCGCTGTTCGAGCGTACACGACGTAAGATCGAAAGGGTAAATTCAAGAGATATCGTCGAGCGAATCTTTCACCGCACAATTTGGTTTCAAATCCTACTTTTTCCGATTAAACTGAAGGAACTGAAAGTTTTGCTTATTCCTATAAATAAATAAAAAGCATTGCTTCTATGAGTTTTATAATTGAATTGAACCAGCATTAAAGACATCGTACAAGCGGAATTCGATATGAATAACTGCAGGTTCACCGGACACGAAGTCCACGGCACGGGGTCACGGGATCCAATATCGAACCACTCGGGTCGTGGAAGCCGATACCGGCGAACCCAGGGTCATGTGATTCAATAACGACGACACCCGTTTGAAAATAGATTCTAACGACTTCAGGGTCGTAGGATCGATTATGTACGATCCTCGAAGAAAATCAAAGGGCCGATCAAGCTTTAGAGCTTTCGTTCCTTCGATTTTTCCTACTCGATCGATCAACGCTTTTAGAATTCAAATAAACAAGTACAATCCAAGTAAATATTTTATCCTTGACTAGTTAAGAAACATTTAGAAAGAAGGGAAAGGAAGGAAATAGAACAAAAATAAGAAGAAAGATGTAACCTATTACCGATTGATAATCAACGTGCAACTTGCTTCTATCGAAATTAGAGGATGGAGCACGGTGCAGTGCTCGCGAATCAATCGCCCATAGAATTAGCAGCGTATGCAGCAGCGCAGTGGCTCTGACTTAATGCTGCAAAGGGTATACAGGGTAGGCAGCTGTGAACGGACCAGCGAGTTGTAAACGGCACGCAAATGAAACGCGCTCCCTTAAATCGTTGCGCGTAGCAGGAGGGCGAGACGGACGAGTGGTTATATCGGCCAGCTTGGAACGACCGACCACGGATGCATTACAACTGCAACTGCAGCAGCGTACGGGAATACAAGCCAGCGGAGCTCGGCGTATACGCGATAGGAATAATTAATACAGCCATAAACAAGCGGCAGGATGGGGTAGAAGCGGCGAGGCCGATATCGTCCTACCGACACATAAAATTGATATCCGTGCTCGAAGGAGGGAGGATCGTTCTGAAGGGAGCCCATATATCCGGAGACTCAGATGGATCGCTCGGCGCCTGTTGCCGTTGGAATAGGGTGGCAATTGTACCAGAGATTCCCTGTATATTTTACTGGTTATTTATGCGTACCTTCATTGTGATTATGCGCGTCGCCACGAGCTAGAGTGTCATAGCTGTGTTTTACCGTGCGTTGGATCGTGAGAAGATGATGGTGAAATCTTCGAATGCCACACTTACTTAACAAACTTGTATCTACGGAACAATGAGACACTTTGTTCGTAAATACCCTACTGCATTTGAAATAAGATTTAGAGAAAGTCTTAGACTCGTCTCAACTGACATCCGCACTACTAGACTCACAGAAATGGGTTCTTACAACCACGTACTCGTTGAAATCGATAATTGTAAGCCCAAACTTGTAAAAGCTAATATTCACAAGCTTATTGTTAGACTCATAGAAGAAATTACTTGTAAGACTTGACTCGAGAGATCTTAGATTCAGAGTTCCAGGCCTGAGACCCTGGACTTAAACTTTGGACTTAAAAACTCGGTTTAGAGGCCACGGTTCCAGTTCAACGTCTCGGCTTCAGAATTTTGGCTCAAGCTTTGAAGTCCAGGGTCCCTTGAGTCATGGCTTACGAGTAATTTCTAGGCTTACAAGTATCGGTTTGAGTTTAGGTTTGTGAATACCAGTTCCCACAATCTCGAACTTGTGAATATTGGCTTTCGACCCTCTGAGCTCTTGAATATTGGTCGCTCGAATTTAATTCTGCGAACAAATGACTCCTTATACTTGGGGTTATAAATATGTTTTTCAATGAGATCAAACTCACGAATTGTGGCTCTTCTATATTTAAGCTCACGAAAAACACGTTAATTTTTTATGATATTCGATGAACGAATCTACCAGTGAACGATCTGTTTCTCTTCTCGGCTTTAATAAAATGCCCTCTTCTTATCGTCGAAGCTTTCTTTTCGTAACGGCAGAAAAATGTGTCTCTGGAGAAGCATCGAGAAGGTTAACCGATCGATAGAATACACACGTTTTTTATCAGGTCGTAGCACAAGACAGAGGATCAGGAAAGTTTCGGCGATACGTCCACGATTTTATTAGCTATGTGTTCCTAGCTAAGGTACAATGTCGGCAGGCTGGTATTTCCTTACTTACGGTAACTCAACTTTTATCCCCTTCGGTAACAAAATCTTATGTAATAAACTACATGCATTCACGATACAGTTCTTCCATACTTCTGACTAACTTTTACCCAATATTAAACTTAAAAATCGTACAAACACGAATGGGATCGTGTTATTAAATTTTTAATACAACACGCTTCCATTTCCCAACTANTTGACTAACTTTTACCCAATATTAAACTTAAAAATCGTACAAACACGAATGAGATCGTGTTATTAAATTTTTAATACAACACGCTTCCATTTCCCAACTAAAAATTCAATAAAAACAAAGCAAGTCTACCATCCATAATAACTCTACGAAACTATTTCTCCATACACCGTAAACTTTTTTTAAAGCATCACGAAACGTTCCATCACGCACGGTGTTTAAGCCAGATCGGAGAGTAAATTGGAATTGCTCCGGGAAGGCGATATACTGATGGAATTAAAGCCACCGGTGCAACGTCTTCTGGTGGGTTTCATTATCTCGAAGAGGTTAGGAGGTCGAAGTCAGGTAACCTGAGAAGGTGGTAGCGGTGGCTCGTCGTGTGGAGCCGAAAAACCGGAACGAGCTTACGCGGCGCGTCCCATTTCCGCCCGTTCTTCGTGGCGCCGTGTAGGCAATTACTTTCTAGGAGCAATGTGCTGGAAAAGAGCACGCTTCTAATCTGTTTGCGGCCGAATTCGAGCACCCCAGATTTCGCTAATGAAGAACTGTTTAATTTTAACGTGCTTAATCCCACGTGGAGGAAATTGTGGTTGTGTTTTCCTAATATCGTTTTAGCGGTCGAGAAACTCTTGACGAAGATGACACGGGACCATGGGAAGCAATAACGCCAACCTTTTCTCAATCCCGCAAAATAAATAGCGTGAAATCAGAGAACATGGAACTGGTTTTCCTATGTAGTTTCACGTTTCATAAAGGGTATTTACAAAATTCACATATATATTTCGAGAACCAAGACAAAAGGGAAAAATTAAAAATAAAAAGGAAAAAAAAATGGAATCGTGAGCTCTTTATTTCCAGTATATTATATTGTTTTTTTCTTTTCCTTTTTTTTCCGTTTTTTGTTGTTGGAATACATACGAATTGGGCGTGCACAGCGAAATACGAAATGGTGTTTGAGCTTTCTTTTATATTCATAATTTAAAAAGTGGAAAAACAAGCATCGTAAGTTTATTCTCTGTTTTATACGATTCAGCAAAGGAAAACTAATTAATTCGGTAATTCTCATTGTTCGTTGTTTGAACACGAACCGAATAATCCGTATATAAAGGCAGAGCAGTGCTTAACTAGCCAAATGGCATCTCTTAACACCTTCAAAAAAGGAACGAGCCAGTTCGCGATCTCTTTTAATTTCATTCGAAGGAAGCGACTGCTTCCTGCTGGTTAATGTTCATTAACGAGCATGGTCGTTAGACTGTTGCTCGATGTAAAGAGAAAATATTCAAGAGCGTCGTGTTATCGTTAGCGAGATCTCGATCCCGTGGTTACCGGTGAGAAACTTGTCTCTAATTCGCTTGTGGCTGAAATCTTTCCCCTGTTAAGCTAACGAAGAGCCCGTCTAATTCTAATTTGTGTTATCTCAAGGAACCAGAAATCTCTTCTTCAATATATACTCTCTTCATCCTTTGAGTTACCAACAGGTAGTACAAACAACGTAAGAAACAAAGCAAAAAGGAACATTAAGAGAAAAAAAAATGGAAGAAAAATTATTTATTCCGCAACTTATTTTAACAAATTTTGTTAATAAAAAAAAAAAAAAAAAAAAAAAAAANCTATTCGTTTACGCCGAAAATGGATTTGGCCGGTATTCGCGTACGAGCGATATTTCGAAAATCGAGCGAAACGAATCGGTTGGGGGTGCGCTAAAAAGGAACAAAATTCTGCCCCTTCCTTTTCAGCGCCTCGGGGTGAGAGCTCTCGACTGGATGGAAGCACTCACCGATCGGGCCTGCGCTCTGATGGAACCGCGAAAAGAGGAAAGAGAACGACAAAGTAAAAGAGAGAAAAAAAAATCCAGCCAGACCTGGTCACTGGAAAAAAGCTAGGGAGCAGAAAGAAAGAGGGAAGAGAGGAGAAGAAGGAGAGAGAGAGAGATAGAGAGAGAGAAAGTGTGGCCGTAGAAAATTGTTTCCAGGCCGCGCGGTAATCTGCTAATAGGGTGTCCACGTTCGGGCCGGTAATCCGTAATCCATCGATACCTGGTTCGATCCTGTATAGGTACACGCACACGCTTAACCAGCTTGCCATGTACGTGATAAATTATACACGCGACGACACGTGTATTGTGGAATAATATATTCGTGGTTGTTAAATTTTCCTTAGAGCGTTTCGACGCGACGTCGGAGCGAATTATTCAGCTGCTCTATTGTAAACGTGTTATAAAAGAAACGTGCAGAGATGACATAAATGTTCGATATGATGGTATCGTGTGAACGGTTGCTGAAAAAATATAATAAACGAGCTCCAATTTTGGCAGATCGATTCGAAGCAACAGCGACTCGGAAAAGAGTCGATGGATGGTGAACAGAATTTCGAGGGAAATTTCGGTGCAACTTTCGTTTATAATGCAACTTTTAATTTACATCCTTCGATGAAAGTTAATCCTTCGTTGAAAAATTTATTCTTCAACGCTGAAAAAAACGGACAATCGATTCACGCGTGTTCCTTCGCGAGTCGAAAACAAAATAACGCTGCTGTCTTCGAATCGACAACCAAATAAGAGTTAAATTTTGATTAAGAACCGATGTTTCTAGAGCGAGTAGATATTTTCACGGGACACCCTGTATATTTGCATGTTCGAGCAGCCAGAGAGAAATTTTCTAGTTTCCCCTTGTCGCGTATTAAATTTCCTGGGAAGAGGACTGGTGGAGCAGAGGTGCAGAGAACGAGAGAAATATCTGTCGGTTCAGTCGCGTGTAACTTTATTTCTCTCTTTAATTCTCCTCAGGATGAAACAAGAGAGCCTAACAGAATTTCCTTCCGGTTCTCTATAGGGGCTCGTGTGATTTTTCAAACGCGCCACAAATTCTGTGAACGGAGAGGAACAATAACTGCATCGATTCTTCCGTTCGTATCGAATAACCAACTCCGCCGGCGTCTGTCCATAAACGGTCCTTAACTACTGGCGGAAATACAGTACCTCTCCGTAGAGCTACGCTACCGCTCGATACTATTGAATTTCCATTTGCGATATCGACTACGTTGCTTACTTATTTTTCCCCGTTAAATCCTCCTTTTCTACCAATTATATTCGTTACGAGCACACCTCGTTAGGAGGTTAAACGTGCTACGTAACCACGATGCGAAAAATTTTCAAATTTTCTTATTGGAAGGCTCAGTTTTCACTGTTTCAAAATAAAAGTAATAGAAGTAACTGTTTATTAAACTACTTCAAATCGAAGGAATTTGATAATGTATATATTTTTTGTTATATCGGTTTGAGAATCGTTTTAATAACGCGATATTATTAAAATTTGCTCCTTCAAGCGAGCGTAACCGACAGGCTTGCCAATAGAGACCGCGTTTCACCGATTCTCCTTTTCTCCTCTACATTTTTTCACTCTTACTCCGTTGCACTTTTTTTTTTTTTTTTCTTTTAATTTTGCAGACTCGAGCAATATTATCGCGAACGAACGCGCTCGGTAATGACTGCTGTGTAATGACCGTACGGCTCAACCGGCACTAGCCCGTAATGGTGCTCACCATATTGCAATTTGAATTTCGCTGAAATCAGTGGAAAAAGGTTGGGCAGGCCCGTGGAATGAATATGTTAATTGGCTTTGGAATTGGCTGTCCCTATCGGTGATTGATTAAAATTCGATACGTGCTGCCAGCTCCGCGACGATCGCCTGAGGGGTGAAACAGCGTGGCCGGAAGGGTGAGGGATAACTGCGACGAACGGGGCTCGTGGAAGTTACTTTGCGGATAAACGAGATTGAAATTTCGATGGAAATTACCGTCGGTATCTGTAGACTTAAGCGGTGCGCGGTCGCCAAGTCAAACAGAAGTCGAGGACTCGTCATCTCCAGTTAAACGCGTGTTTTGCCATCGCTCATACGCTCTGATAAATTCTTAACCTATTTTAATTAATTTCGACAATTATTTATCCCGTCCTCTGTGATTCGATGTGCAAAAAATTCTTCCTATATTGTTTCAAAGACTGGTGATATTTCAATACGAATATCAAGATTTAAGCATTAAAATTAAAAAGATTGACCGATACAGTTTTCACACCTGTGGAAATCAAAGTTCGGGAAGATGACCAACCGAAGACATGTAACGCCGTTGAACGACTCTGTTCCGAGCAACGCGAAACCTGGATGTATGTTCAACCCGCCTCGCTGAGAATCGTGGTACATGTTGACTTTCACCTGCGGATTTATCGCGACACACCTCTGGGAATGTTATCATTGGGGAGCAACCATGTCTTGTTTCTCGCGTGTAGTGTCCTCCTTTTCACTAGAATCTCGGCAGCACGCGCGATAAATTCCGCGCACGAAAATTACCACACTATAGGCGTGTTTATTCGAAAGCTCGACGTGTTCGAAATTTAAATTTACGGAATAACAATGAGCATGTCAGCGACAACAACCGTGTTTCTCCATTCAATTAACTTCTATTCTGCCGATTTGTTATTCGCTACTTTTACAAGTTAGTTTCGACGACCAGATCTATGTGCAAAAGCAAAGAACATCCATTACTTTTTCATTGTTAAATATCATTATTCCTCGACCGCTTATAATATTTTAATATATAAAGAAGTTAAATATGTTTCCATTCCAGTTATATTGGCGACGGTTCGCACGGAATATTTTTCTCGAGAATTATTTAATTTCCCCGATGCTTATTTCATAACGAACGTAAGTGGAAGGACGCCGCAAATGAGGCTGGCCCAGGGAGATCCTGTTGGCGCCGGTACGTCGACGTTAATGAAACACGTCCACCGTTGGCAATTGTCCCACCGCAGGCACGACAACGAGCACCCTAACGCGAACGGAAGAGACGGTATCTAGCCTGTGGTGCTGGCGTGTTCCGTTCCGTTTCCATCAGAAAGCATCTATCTGCCGTCTGCTCTTTCACAATTCCCACCTTGAATTCAAATGGGAGTCTTCTTTTCGGCTTAATTCTTCCACGTTTCGCGTTGGCGGCCACGTAATGCGTTTTCGTGTCTCGGTTTATGGTGCTCGCTCACGAAAGGGAAAATTGAAAGGGACTCTTAAAACGTACGAAATCTGGGTCAAGATACGGGTTACACGAACAATCGTTTCCTTTCAATCTTAACAGTGTACGACGCTCTATTTCTTGAACCTTCTACAAGAAGTTAGTTTACCGTTAGGTCCTTAAATTGAATTTACATTTCATTTTATGTCTTTCAGTCCTTCTTTTACATAAAAAGTACCATTTTACCGTTTCCTCTTTCATCGTCTGTGTTTGTTCTATTACGTTCAGTTTTGACGTTTAGAATTTGTTTTAATTGCAACCAAGTCTTATTTGCTAGCGACATAAATTTATTTTTTAACGTGCAACATATTCATCCATCCTTGTATTAATTTGTTTGATAACGCTGACTAATTTCCTTTTTCGCGTCTCGCGCCAGTCTGTCGTAAAACATTCCGGAAACTATCCCCTGACTCGTCACTCCACGCTCACCCTTTACGAGCCCTTTGATCTCCCTCTTCGTATCACTTAATATATTTCGTGAACGAAGGAAATTGCGTTCGTGGTGTAACGATACGCGTGTATTTTTTTATAGGAAACTGACCCTGTTTCTTCACCGTTAGACACGGTTCGCTCCGCTCCACGATTCCATTCCCGATACTTATTAATTATCGTCGGTCCTCGCACATGTATGGATACCTCGTCGTAAACCGTTCCGAAAGAAACCACTTGGAAATGTTTTCTTACCCCTTCCTTCGCTTTCCCCTTCTCTGTTTCTTCTTTTTCTTTTATTCAATATATTTCAAGGAGGTAAAGGAAATCGTGACGGCATGGAAATTTTCCCTGGCGGTCGATCGGAAACGGAAAGCTCCTTTTTCGTTTCGCTCGCGTTTCTCCTTGCTCTTTGTGGGAGTGGCGATCACGTCTACCGTAGAAAAATGCCTGCGGAGGGCTCGGGTCACGTACAACAGGGCGATAACACAGTCGTTTTGCTTTTTCCTTTCCCTTCTCCTCTTTACCTCTCATTTCTTCCACCTAGTTCCTTCTCGCCCTTCCACGGCAACCGGGCTCTTTCGTTCTTCCTGGTCGCATTCAAAGCGCAAGGAGCAAAGGGAAAGAGCGCGTGGACAAAGATCACATGCCGGCCAGATTGAGGCTGCAGGGTAAACGTTCGTGTTATCTCTTATCCTCCTCTAACTTCCGTTCCCTCTTAAACTCTCTCCATATTGCTTCCTCTCTCTCTCTATTTCACAACCCTTGCTATAACATCCCCTCCTTCTTTCGCCCTTCCACGTTATTCCTTTTCCAAGCAGCCCGAACCCAGCGCCTGTTCCCTTGCTTTGAGCGAATCTGCGTGAAAATGGGAAGAACGTCTGCTACGAACCCCGATGGAGGACACACGGCGGCATGTGTTATGTGTACTCGAACGGACAGGTGTGAGCGTGTACGTGAGCATTCAAGACAGACAACAAGGAGGGTAGGGAATCACCAAGCCATGGAGAATATCAGGAGCCTTCAGACGACAGAGGCTCGTGGAATAACGAGGCACACGATCGTGACGGAACTTAGCTCGGAGTTTCATAACTACTTTCGCGACGCGGTGCTTTTCCTTTGTGCCAGCGGGTATCGAAATATCAGGCTAAATTATGATAGTCCGTAGAGAAGGCGTGGTTAACAACGTGTAGATATCTGTGTCGCATAAATTATCCGACTCGGGTTGGTTGCTTCAGACACAGAATTTGGATTAATTATAATTTATCTAAAGTTGGCTGTAGAATTTTTCTACGTTTATATTTTGGTATTTTACATGTTTCATCGTTTGTTGTTTATTTTTTTTAATATTTAATGATTCAGCGAATATCGTATTGAAATTTTGTGTTACAATTTCACCAAAGATAATTTCGAATCGAAAAGAACACGTTTATATCGAAGCTTTCATGCGTATGAACTGCAATTTTTCCGATATTCGAGAGGAAAGTTTAACGTGTCGAGCGATCGAGGGTACACCGTGCGGAAGAGCGCGTTCATTTGTCGATCGAAGGGAAACGAAACCATCGAGAGATTCGGAGTGTTCCGTCCACTTATGATTGGCGATTCGTGATGACGCTCGAGCCGCGAATCGTTTAATCGACGCGTCCGCGCGAAGAAAGAAACACCGAAGGAATCGAAAAATGGACCGTGCTCGATACGATTGATTATGAACGGGTTGTTTCACGAGCGGAATAAATGTGGTCGCTTCGGTGTGCATTCATTAAAGTTCCATTTGCCAGAACGGATCGTGGACCGCGAACAAAAGCGATTCTCGTTCTCGATACCGAGTTAGGTATCGAAGTGTACATCAATTGCTTCGATTGTTTCGTTTAGAGAACGTTTGTTAAAATTTTTTGGTAACTAATTTTTGGGTCACCTAAATATTGAATTTAATAAAAGAAACTTAGTTCTGAGCTTGCCGACACGATGAAAAAGAATTAGATTTATCAAATAAAGAAACTAACAATTTTTACTCAAAGTATATTGCTTAAAACAGAAAGATCTCGGAAAACAGAATGTTCTAACATCGTGAAATTTTTTATTAAGCCAGCAAAGAAAGAACATTTTAAGTGCCCTGTTTCATAACAACAAGTTCATTTCGCAGTATCTTTCAGTCCAAAGCGTCCGTAGCTTTAGTTAGTTTCCAGAGAATCCGTTTAGTCTTAAGGGAACGTGTGCGCACGTCTGTGTTCTTATGTAACACGAGCAAGGCTGAGTATTTTAGTGAAAAGCCAGAGAGAACTCTGGAGAATTAACCCACGAGGCGCGGTCGTGGGACTAATAAGAGAATTTGAATAATATTCTCTATAAGGAATTCTCCGTTACAACAAAGGTATTGACAGTAATTTCGTATACTTTTATCCGTTCTAAAATTTTTCTCCGCGTTCTCTAACGATCTTCATTTACGATAGTTCCCGTTCATAATTCCAAACTCGTCGCGAAATACATGCTCCATCCTCGTCATTATCGCGACTGACCTTTCCAATGTTCCTCCACTGTCTCATCCATACACATATCGTGGTTATAGCACCGTGCACGCGCGTAATAGTAATTTAAGGCGACGGCTCGAGAAGGTCTGTTCCCCGTAATTTCATCGACGCCGGTAAATCGCTTTACCGGGCATGATGTATTTTGACGAGCTAATGGATATCGCGTACAGATTATCATGCTAAAGAGACGTTAATTAACACGTCGCCTGTTGTAACGGCCGCTTACACCAACCAGGTTGGCGGCCGGTTTACGCGTTATAGATACGCGTCCACGACACATCGTGGAGAACCAGGGGAAGAGGCAACTGCCAACCGTTCGGGAATACAAATGGTCCACGCCCTCGGGGTCTATCGGGGGCAAAGCTTCCGCGCGATACGCGCAGATTTTCTCTTTCAAAAGAATGGAATTACGTGACGGCAACGCTTTGTTCCTACCCCCACCCATTGCCTCTCTTTTTTTCCATCGGAGCCGGGCTGAAACTGTAATCCGATTTCCTTGACGAGAGCAATTATAAAGAGTGGCACCGCATTAATTCTGTCGGTATAGCCGCCTCTCGTCGCGAAATTGCTTTATAATTGGTCGTTCGTATAAAAATCTGTCGGATGCGATGATAGCCGCGGTTAAGGAAAAGTCGAGTCGTACGGTGGGACTTTGGGAGTGGTGATTAAGGTGGTTTGTGTCGATACGTGAAGGGTTAATTGGTACGCGTGGTGTAAAGGTTGAAGACGAAGGATCGTGTTTAAGTTCAAACTTAATCGGGGCAAATTTAATTTCATCCTTTCCTTTCCGGATCCGTGTAATATTTACAGGGATCTGGAGCACCAGGGAGGAAGGAATCGAAGTTTGGAAAGAGTTTGTTGAACTTTGGAATCGGAGATTTTCTCGATGATTGAGCGTGACGAGAAATCGTTAAAATTGTTTTTACAATAATTGTGTAAGAATGAAGAGAAAGATATGTAAAATTATTTCTGCGAAGTTATGATGATGAATGCGGTCTATCCCGTTCACTTTTTTTTTTTTATAAGTTCTTGACACACTTACGATTAACGTGATTTCTTGGCGAAGCTTATCGTAAGAAGTCACCGCTCACGTCGTGTCTTTAATCACTCCTAAAAGAGTTAGCTAAAGAATATCAAACAAATTTTAAGTAATAGTGCTTATAAAGTTTAAAGGTAGTTTCAAAGTTGACCTGAATAATTTTTTCTGGAAATAACTTCCAGATGATGCACGTATTAAAAGTTGCAGTAAGATATAGCGTCGGCGCGAACGGTGAATGGGCGTCTGACTATAGGCGGACCGTTACTACTTAAATTCTTTTTTTCTCGTTTATACAGACGTGCAGTCAATCAGACTCTTCCTGTATCTTTCTAAACCCTTTTAATACACCATCTTATTTATTTACCAGCATAAAAAGTATTAAAATTAATAACAATCACGATATAATTATTTAAAATCGTTTAGAACCTTTTTTGATCTTATTCACTGGTTGTTAGATAGAAACGAACCTTGGCTACCTATTACACTTTAAATCAATATTCTACAAGGTTGCATGATAGAACATCGTTGCAAGTACAGCATAACACGCGATCACGATCGACTCTATCAAGTTCAAGCGAATCTTATGTATAACACGAATTTCTTAAACACCGTCGCGTTCGCAACGACTATAAAAGAGACAGTCGAGTGGCTGCGAGCTCGAAGTAAAGAGGAAAGAAAGAAAATAAGAAAGGAAAAAGTAAAACAGATCCGACGCTTTCGAATCGATTGGCAGCCAGCAGCCAGAAGGCGTGTGTACGTACCTCCATACCACGTCGATTTCTCCATCGCACCCACTTGTTGAACCCCGGTCGCCAATATTCGACGAAGTACTCTTCGGTGTACTCGACCCCGTGGCCGTTCCCGAACCTGCCCTGGGTCCTGGTGGACGTCAGTATACGCGGACTGTGCAGATTCACCTCGAGGTACTCCTTGCCCTCCTTCGTGACCATATTTTTCGGGCACCAGGCGCCGCCACCCTTGTCTTGTCTCAGCCTAGGAAACCGAGGAATTACGACAAGAATTATTACGACGGCTCCACCACGGGAATATTCTCGCGCTAGAGCATACTCTACGTTTACATAAAAATCTTGCCTAGTGCAGACACACAGAAACATAGAAGCACAGATAGAAGTAAAAAGAAAGAAAAAAAAAAGAAGAGAAAAAATGGTGAATCTTTTCATGTACTCTTCCGTAACCAGAGATATTGTTCGTTGTTCGTTGAATAAGCAATAAAGGTTATATTTAACGGGAGTGCAAAGTAAATTTTCTTTCCCCCTGCTGGAGGAAAACATATTTTTCCATCCCTTGCTGTATCGATACGCGGACGTGTAAAAAAAAAAAATAATAATTAATGGCTGCTTTTTCCTCTCCGTTTTTCTTTTTTTTTTTCGACGGGCTGGTTCCATATCGCGATCGACGGGTGTTCGCGTATAAATTAATGACGTCCGGATTGATTTACGAGCGACCGTTTAACGGGAGGTTTTTTTCACCATCGATTTTGAGTTATTTATAATCATTTATATGTATCGAATTGCTTCTCGCGATAATGGTTTTCAACACGGGTGCCGACAGACGCGGAAAACAGAGAGAGACAGGGAAAAAGGGGAAACGGAGAGAGTGGGAGAGCAATCGGTGTTTAATCATCGTGCACAGTTCTGACCCATTTACATCGTTGTCGTGGAGAACAACGGAAAAGCAGTTTCGATTCCAGGCCGCTTCATCGACGTCGGAACGGCGTTATTATCGACGCTTCGCCCTATACACCTGCGCAGCTTGATCAGCATTAACGCGTTCGAGCTTTGAAAAATTCCCCAGGAAACACTCCGTTTTACGAGGCTACGTGTTTCAGACTTATCAAAAGCATATTCTAAACGATTCACGAGCACTCGAGAACACATCGTTCAATTTATCCTCGTTTAAATCCGAATCCTTACAATTTCCATCATCTGCAAGGGAAAGTACCCTCCTATCCAGCAACCAAACCGCACGGACCGATAAATTTCGGTCGCGGATATATTTTAATATATTCTTTCCAAGGACCGAACAAGTTCTTCCTAGGAAAACTGTACACAGATATGGAGGTCCCAGGGTAGGAGACCTATAATTTCAGCCACGGAACGAGTTTTTAATTCAACGAGACTGGGAAGAACGTGGCCCCGATCCATACAGGATACAAGACCGTGCTATCTACCCGATGAGCAGACACCACGGCCGACTTTCCACGCGTGCACGTGGCTAAAAATATCGCTCCGGCCGATAACAAGATCGCATTATATACGGGCCGGAGATTCTTCGCGCGATAAGAAAGTTAGCCGGCGGAGTTTAATTTTAAGCTCTATTTACTCCGCGCAACGAGCTTTCGGAATTAAGGATATTGGCGAGCGAGTACTGCACAGGCCGAGCGGCTTATTATCACCCGCGAGGCGGATGCTCGCTTGTGAATGGCTCGGCATTGGACTGCACCGACGACTTCGTCGGCCGCGATACAATTTCCTTGATTTTCAAAGCTCGTTAGCCCGGTAATCGTCTCGAAATAAAACCCTATCCCCACCTCTTGGTAGCGAGCACGGCCGACTTTTTTCCTCGATATTGCGCGGATTCCCTTCGTCAATTAAAATTAATGAAAGCTGACTCGTCGACTGGCCGCGGGCGGACTCTGCCTCTGACAGGCCACGATATTTTGTTTCGATCCGTGCTACCAGCTACTACTGCTGGTAATTAATCTATTATTTCGTTGCAATTTGTCGTGGCGTAGTTTGGTAGGTGGTTTATGTCGAAGCGGGTCAGATAATCGGGATTGGTTCGATGATAATGTCATTTGTTTTCGATGTTGCTTTGTTTAGGGATTAACAAAGCTTGTTTTACTTTTTCCTTGGTTGCATGATCAGAACGGTTTAAATCCATAGCAAACCCAATTTTTTCCTAACGAAAGGACTAAGAAATTTGATCTCGTTACCATTGGCAACTGGACAATTTCCAAAGTACCTATATATTCCACGATCTTCCCCGGTCGCTCTCTGCGTCTCGTAACAACAATCCGTATATCCCCAAAGAGGAATAAGACACTTAACCGTGATCGTCAAAGCAAAGAAGCTTTCCACTTGCGAAGTATCCACCTTGAGAGAGCGAGTGTATCGAGCCGACTCGATATTTCCCACGAGTGGACGTTACTTCTGGCGTATCCTGTAGGATCCACGTTCCGATCCAGATAGACACCGTGCATGCGCAGCACAAAGCGACAGAGAATCTCCATGGAAATATTTGAGCTGGTTCGGTCGTCGAGCACTATCATACAGGCGGTATGCCCGCATGTAAACAATAGACCAGGCGAAACCCACTGAAAGCGTTTGCGGTTAATTAGGCAGCAATGCTGTTAACAATGTCCTGGCTTCGTCCCTGCCCTTCTCTTCTCAACCCCTTTTCGTCTATGCTATCCGCAGACCTAGCTAGTCGCACCGCTGAAATTTCCCGCAACGCAGCCGCCTCGGCCAGGATTTCGTCCGAATAAAGTTATCCCCGACCCCTCCTTCAACCCGCTGATTCCACGATCGCCTCGAGGTCGCTAATTATCTGTCGTTCCTACGGGGTAATTACGCTAGCAAGGAAATTAACCGCGGCGCGGAGATCGTTGAAAATTTCGACAACGATAGGGTCTGGCCACCGCCAACGGCCAAACGAAATTTCTAGCCCGTCTCGATGACAAAAACCGTTTCTGTGAAAGAGGATTACGAGCGGGGGTGAAATACAGTGTTTCTGTGTTGGCACATGCAATGGTTTTTTGGCTGTGCACCTTTTTGTTCAACATTTTCTGGCTGATACTGGAATTTTGTCAGACGCCATTGTATCGTGTAGTAGAGATTTACAACATTTTTTTTTTTTCGGATATTAATAAGTTGCGAAATACCTCGTAAGCCTGTAGTTTGTAACAATATTGTACCGTACGGCAACACAACTTTCGACCTTCTGAAACTTTTCGATGCCTGGGTAATTCCTTTTGCAGTATAGGAGACAGGAATTCGTTTAAGCGGACTGATAAACCTTCGATGAAAGCTACCTTTTCAAATATTTAGCACAGAATATACCGTAACTTGTTGATCACTGGTTCGCATTCAAGATCTTACATAAGTAACAACTTAATACTAACAGTGACAAAGAGCTAATTAATTGCGTCTCAGGCTAATGATGAAACATTTACGTTTCTCACAAACTCGAAATTCTGTTAAGTATCATAAATCACCTTTTGGTAGCAATTCTAAAAAGATCTCTACGGAGATCCCTTGGAAACTCGACGAAACTCTCTCTCTGTCTCTCTCTCTCCCTTGTCTAAAATTGCACAATATTCATCAACCAAAATTACTATAACTCGTTCCTAAGTGGTTTACAACTCTTGCGGGGGCAAAACGTTGACCGTAACGTTTCAATGGAAATTGTAATCGGTTTCCAAGAAGCACGCATTCCGTCGCGTTTACGTAATCGGATTATGGCGGGCAAACAAGCTCGGAGTACGTACCACGGCAGCGACCGTGTTACAACAGTTTCTTTCGTTAATAGCACCATTAACGTGGCCAGATGCTTCTAGGAGTCAGTCGTAATAGCGAAAGGTAACGGTGCTGGAGGAATTGCAAAGAATTCTCTTATGTGTCTTCCAAGAGTCAGAAAAAAGAAAAATTCGTCTATCAGGGAAGCGCTGGAATTGCCTCGTTTCAGAAACAAACAAAAAAAAAAAACAAAAACAAAAAACACCTAAAAGAAGTTCGGAACG
>SMSQ01026311.1:59319-83175 GCA_019453375.1 Ctenoplectra terminalis | reverse complement strand
TTAATAAGTTGCGAAATACCTCGTAAGCCTGTAGTTTGTAACAATATTGTACCGTACGGCAACACAACTTTCGACCTTCTGAAACTTTTCGATGCCTGGGTAATTCCTTTTGCAGTATAGGAGACAGGAATTCGTTTAAGCGGACTGATAAACCTTCGATGAAAGCTACCTTTTCAAATATTTAGCACAGAATATACCGTAACTTGTTGATCACTGGTTCGCATTCAAGATCTTACATAAGTAACAACTTAATACTAACAGTGACAAAGAGCTAATTAATTGCGTCTCAGGCTAATGATGAAACATTTACGTTTCTCACAAACTCGAAATTCTGTTAAGTATCATAAATCACCTTTTGGTAGCAATTCTAAAAAGATCTCTACGGAGATCCCTTGGAAACTCGACGAAACTCTCTCTCTGTCTCTCTCTCTCCCTTGTCTAAAATTGCACAATATTCATCAACCAAAATTACTATAACTCGTTCCTAAGTGGTTTACAACTCTTGCGGGGGCAAAACGTTGACCGTAACGTTTCAATGGAAATTGTAATCGGTTTCCAAGAAGCACGCATTCCGTCGCGTTTACGTAATCGGATTATGGCGGGCAAACAAGCTCGGAGTACGTACCACGGCAGCGACCGTGTTACAACAGTTTCTTTCGTTAATAGCACCATTAACGTGGCCAGATGCTTCTAGGAGTCAGTCGTAATAGCGAAAGGTAACGGTGCTGGAGGAATTGCAAAGAATTCTCTTATGTGTCTTCCAAGAGTCAGAAAAAAGAAAAATTCGTCTATCAGGGAAGCGCTGGAATTGCCTCGTTTCAGAAACAAACAAAAAAAAAAAAAAACAAAAACAAAAAACACCTAAAAGAAGTTCGGAACGCACCGGTTAGGGCCGCTAATCATAAACTTTTACAGTGCACGATAAACAGGAACCGTAACAGCTTCATCGAACTGGAAACTTCTGCGTGACGCTCCTACGGCGAACGAAACTCTCGAATGTTACACAACAACGATATCTTAAATGTATCCGAACCAAACGAAAGGAACTTCTCAAACGAGTGATCGATCCTGACGAAAATGCATCCGTTTTCGAAGGTCGATTCACTGAATCGAAACAGGGTATTTCAGCTTCACGCGCAATTAGGACCATAGCCAGGTACTGTTTTACCGGGTATTCCGTTATCGGAGAATTCTAATTTCTTGGAAAATAGTTACGGAGTTCGATCCTAATAGGAAGCCAATAGTCCCGGCGAAATTTACGGTAGCAGCCAGGGCAACCAACCGACCGAGCAACCAGCCTTATAGCTCGACCACTCCAAAGTAGCCTCGCTGAGAAATGCGCCAGAGTGGAAGCCTGGCCGACCAGAGAGGCATTACGCTGCCTCATCAGTCGAAAGATGCATTAGCATTGCTAATGACTTGCGATCGTTACCACCACACGCCGCACCGTACACCATCTTCGTCTCGCCTACCTTGGTCCGGGCTGCGTTTGTTATTCGAAAATGAGCCATCATGCTCGTGTCCGTAAAAGCGACACTTTGAACGGTCACGATTATCTTCTTTCCTCTTGTCTGTCTTTTTAGGTTGGTAAAAAGAGACGTTGGAGCGTTGATAGCAGACGCGTTCAATTTATTTTTGGAGATTTTAAGCTTTCATACGGTTCTTGCGCTAGCAATGTTTCAAGAAGACAGTCGTGTTAGGTACTCTTAAAAAGAACGAGAATTGGTTATCTTTGGAACAAACGATAAATCGATAAAATCAATAAACCATTCAGAAATATAAAGGTTTGAAAAAATCAGCTTCCATTACTCAATACTCTCAACTTGGCGACGTGTGACGTTCCTAATGAATTTTTCCGTCCGCTAAAAGAATTAAACTCCTCTGCTGTCGAGTCGCGACAGTACTGTGGGAATGGTAAGACTGAGGTGAGAATGTTTAGTCTGGAGTGATAGAGGTGTGAATAAAGAGTGTTTGGGACAGTGTGATCGAAGTGCGAGAGACGAGTGTTTGGGCCGAGCCATAGATGTGCGAGAGACGAGTGCTTGGGCCGAGCGATAGACGTGTGAGAAAAGAGTATTTGGACCGAGTGACAGGGAATATCGTGTGACCGAAGAGTTTCTGGGAATGCTTGAGCAGAGTGAAAGAGATTGAGAATAGAAGAAGAGAGAATGAGGGAATAAATGAATGGAGAAAATGGGTAGAGGGGTTAGTCGAGAGTTAGTCGGAGGAGAGTCGGAGAATAGTCAGAGTTGTGTCAGGAGAGTCGAGAGTCGAGTAAAGAGAAATAAAGAACGAATATTGTATGATTGAGCATAGTTATTAGTTAATAAATCGTTATTGTTCTTAAGACGGTGTCCATTATTGAGTATTTATAGAGACACCCGTCTGCAACCTAAAATCCCTACACTACGTCTCGAATAATGGACGCCTGAATGTGCAAACAGTGTACGTATATACGAATCGAATTAAAAATTTGCTTTCCCTTCGAACGACCAATAGCTTCGACCATAAATCAATAATATCAGCGCTGTGTAAGTGAAAAGAATTTACGACACGGTCACTTTCGACGACTTATTTCCCGAACAGCGATGATATTCGAGCCACGTTCGGGGACCACTCGCTTTCTTTTATTATCTGCTCGCGTACGTGCATCTCCGCCATTCGTCGCGAACGCCGCGAGCTTTCCGTGTCTGCGACTCTGACGGCATATTCGATGCTCGGAAAAATGTAATTAAATTTTTCCATGACATGGCAGTCTCGATAACGCTCGTCACCATGCATCGATCCACCGGAGGAACTTGTGAAAACGCTCGAACAGATTCGTGCTAGAGAAACTGGGGGACACTGGGTGGTATAGCGGCAACGTTTCGACGTAAACTAACGTTCCTGCTAATTAGACCGGAACGACCGACTATTACGTTACGCGGAGCGCTCGAGAAGACAAACAGCCACGCGTGTAACGCTGAAAAATATGCGTTTTGGGCTAACAAGCTCGAGAGTGTTGGGAATATACGTTGAAAGCACTCGGAGAAATGTGTTTAAAAAGTATTTGAAACGGTTTCAGTATAAAGGATAATTAATAGAAGAACGGAGGAAGACAGGGGATGAGAATCAGGAAGAAGATTGAACGGATTGGAGATGGAGGAGATTGGGAACGAGTGATTCGATATTGTAGAAGTTTTAGAAGCAGAGAGGTAATTTAATCTCTCAATGCCCGTTTCCTCGACGGGAATTATAAATATTACCCCTCTTGGCTCGGATTTGGAGCTTACCATTCGGTAAATGGTAACTCGCTGCTTGTAACTCACGGTTGGAATAAATATTATTGAAGCATAGTTTTCTAGTATTCCGTTTGGACAAGCAACACGGTATAAATTAATGTTTGCAGTATTGAGTTCTTGTAATTGATTTTATTTAAAGGTAATATTTTTTAATAACTGCTCGCTTGTAAATGTTTGAACTGGTATTAACCGATTACCAGTTACGATTAATGATTCTGGAAATCTTCATATCCCCGACACTTCAGTTTCGTATAATTCCTTTAAATAAAATGAAGAATAATATATTGTTACAAATCCGTCGATCAATTCACGTACGCTACAAAACTTTCTAACGCAACTTTTCACTGAAACTTCTTATTTTATCAAACACGTCACGCTGCAATAATAATTCACGTAACGCTTGCTTGCAACATTGCTTTAAAGAATTCTGCAAACACGAAACAGAATCAAGCAGAAACATTATCCAAGGAATATCCTTCGAACCAGTCAACCATTCTCAGCTGTGGATCCACTGAAACCTCTCGAGCAATAAGAAACACCTCCAACCACAACGCGTTTCCGGTATCGAGCGACGCCATGCACTTGCTCAGCTCGCGGCCTGATTTATCGCGTACGCAACGACACGCGAGTAAACAGCCGAAGAACAGTGCGCTAAGCGCCACGTGTTGCTTCCCTTCGTCTTCCACGAATGGACAATTAATTCCAGCCGAACCCGAAGCTGCTGACACGATCCTTTCGCGAGGAACGAGACTGAAACTCCCCTCTAAAAGAAATCCCTATTATCGCCGTTCGGTGACGTTCCCTCAACTTTTCCAATCTCGCTCGCGCGACTTGTTTCGCGGGTCAACGAGTCTTCGCAGTTTGCTCGGTCGATCGAATATTTTCGATGGACTATCATAGAGGAAGAGAGAGGGTGGCATGGCAGCAGCGGCACAGATTTATAGAGAAACGGCGGGTTATGGCGTGCCAATGGGAACCAGGAGAGCAGGCGAATATATAGCAGCGAAGCCGCGCGTTCTTTCACGCTCGCGCGCACACCTGTCCCTCGTTCGTTGCTGCTCCCGGACTTGGGAAGCTTGCGGGAACGGTTATCGAATATGCTGGGAATGCTTCCGCCGAATATGCCATCAGCCAAATGATCCGTGAAAATTCCGGCTGGCCCGGCGCGATTTTACGCGAGCCCGATCGAGGCTCCTTTTTTACCTATGTACACTCCCGCGCGTTATACGTTCATCCGTGTGCGCGCGTGTACGTACATAGATCGTACACGTATACATAGCGAGGTGGAGATCGAAAAGCATCGCCTGAGTTGGAAGAACGGGGGGTGGAAAAAGCTGCAGCTATACCGGAACCGTCGATATTAAAGCTTATAGTGAATGACAGCGATGCTCGATGGAACGGCACGGATTGATTCTGCTTCCATTTCGAAACGATCTGTGGATCGCGATACGGAGCACTTGTCAATAAATAGAGCCGTTTCTCTTCATACCAATATCTCCTTCTCTATTTCTCTCTCTTATTTCTTTCGTTGCGCACTCTTTTTCCGAATCGTCTTGAAAATTTGCGAGGCGTCAATCATGATCATTCGCGACATCCGGCGGAAATTGTGAAACGTTTTAAGGTATCGAGAATGACAAACAAGAGAAGAGAATTCTATTAAGCGCGGTTATTCTTCGCGGTTAGTCTTCGACTGTTCCTCGATTTTCACATTTTACCAAAGACAACATATATCCCTGTAAGATTAAAGGCCAAAGTCGTCGCGCACATTCCTCGCGAAACTTCCCCGAAGTCGCTTCAATTTACACCAGGCTTACCCTATGCAAGGGCTCGTTTCTGAATTAGACCTTGCTCCCGAATCTATTAGAAGGAAATGGTGCGATTTTTCTGCCGTCACGACCCTCCAGCCCTTTGAGTTTCCGGGTGACATCAGCCGCGGTAGCAGCAACGGGGTCGTTCGAGGATCCTTTTTCAAAGTCCACCGTTAAGCACGATAAACGAGATGAAAAAGCGGCAGCTTATACATTTATAATACCGTATCACCTTATCTCGTTCTTCTCGCGTATCCTTGCCGCTGGTTACAGATGGGAGGATTCATGACACATCCGGTCCGATCCCTCGGGAGAGCCTTCACAAGTCAAACTCAATCTGCAAATGGGACGATCCCATTTTCATCGCCCCGATGCCACTTGAGCGTTCACCGTTGACTCAACGGCCCATGGCGTGGTCTATGTATGAACTTTCGTCCATGGATGGATGCGATATCGCGTGTTTTGTATGGAGAACACTATACTGGGATCTCGTGGACAATGCGTTCGTTTGATGGAAAGTTTATCGGATACTTGGTCGAGAGAAGAAGATGCAATATACACAATGGCATTGTAGATTGATGCAATGGAGAGTTAGAGTGCTAAGGGCCCCTTGGTTGAGTTTCTAATTTGTTCTGGGATCAAGTAATAAGTTTTGAGCACATGTGATATGAAATCAATATTGAGAATCTAAGGGAGATGTTATTTAATTTTTTAAGTTAAGTTTTAGCAGTATTCTTACTAAAAATGAACAGTTTTAACAGCAGTAATAACAAGTTTGAAATTCGTACGACAAATTAATACAACATCGACCGATCTTCCACGAAAGAGGAAGCCCCACGGAACGCTGAGCAAACACCAACAAGAAACAAAATCACGTTCGGAGCATCTAAAATTTCTCTGTGCTTGTTGGATCGCGTTTAACCGGCTCGGAACTTTCCAGTTAGCCGATGAAATATAATTTCGCGTAATTTATCAACCACTATCGCATCGCGAGTTTCTCTTGAAACTCAACGCTTTCGATATCAACTCTACTTTCTAACGTTTAACTAACAAAATGGGATACTGGCATAGATGTATCCTACGAGCACAAGAACCTTTGCAACAAATAAACTCAATCGTAGAATGAAAAAACGCCGCTCACGTACGAGTTGATACCTCGAATTCCTATATTCGCGACATCTAACAACTAAAATAAAGATCACACTCGACGAGATTCTGGCAGCGCGATAATGAAAACGTCCCCATGAATATGAAGAATGAGAGGTGGGACAGCAACGAGCCACAACGCGCTGGTAATTTATCGCGACCGATTTAAATAAATTTTAAGGAAACTTTTCACGCCTGGTACGCCCGTGAATAATTACAGTTTAATCGATGCTTCGACTGTTCCAGTTTCGGCGAGAGGGAAGGGAGAAAGGGATGAAAACAAAGGGAGCCAGCGTATTCGTGTAAATGCTGAAACTTTTCGGCAAAAGCTGCGCGGAATCGCCTCGGAATACCGATGAAAACTGCATGGCTCGACATATTTTCAGCCAGCGGACAGTTGGCGAAATATGTCGTTGACTTTGTCCAAAAACTCTCTCGTAGGGCTAGATAAACGCCTTTCCTTGATATTCTTTCTTTATTTTTTAGCATTATTATTATTTTTTTTTTTTCATTTCGTTTTCGACCAGCACACACCAAAACTCGTCGATAGAAACTTATACTTTTGAATCGAGCGCGATTCAGTCGGTCGATGTCGGTTATAAAGCCTCTACCTGCATTTGTTGTTAGAGATTTCGTTTTCCCTAGGATTTTTAGCGACGACAAAGGGCGCGCGAAACATCGATATGTTAAAAAAAACAAAAAACAAAATTGAGAAAAAAAAAAGAGATTGCAGTAGGGACAACAATGGTAGACATTCTGCGTCGAAAATGAAAGGTAAATTGCATTTTTCGACGGCGCGCTGATTCTGCTGTCTGAAATAAAGCGTCCGTCACCCGTGAAACGCCTTTATGTTTTTATATTTGCTAGAACAAAGATCGTGGCTGGTGTGGCTGTTTTGTGAATCGCGTGGTATCTGGAAAGCATAGAGTTTAACCACGTTTGCACGGTTTTGATCGGACGCGGCGTTAAAACAAATTTCATAAAGGAAAAAGCAACTGTATATTTAATATAGTAACCTCGTTACTAAATGCCTATATTATACAGCACATCGGAACTTTGAAAGTATTGAATAACCCGGTAAACGATAAAGTTACGAGGTCATCCTGTGAGCATCAGGCTGAACATTTCGGAAACTTTAATACCTTGGGTAACTTTCAATGAACGATATATTTCAAAAACCCCAACTTGATATTTGAACTATTTTAATAGAGCCAAGTAAAACCAGAAAAACGTCAAGAAAATATTCATTCACGATCGATTGATCGATGTTTGAAAAAATAATGAACAAATTTCTAACAACGATCCCTCATCGATACCTCCTTAAATATGCAAATACCGTACCTATGGTTACAGCATATGGTAGAGCGAACTCCATTAAAGAAAAATGAAATTCAACCGTTTAGGAAGCATCGAATATTCCATTCGAGATTTACCAGTGTTTGCGAAGTGAAATTGCCGAGGCACAAAGCTTTCCGCGGTGCACGTGCATAATGAAAGCTTTTGTAAACTAAAGCGAAGGGAAAGTTTCGGCCTGTCATATATCAGGAACGACAATCCGCAAAAGTCATCCACGGGACTCGACTGGAAACTCTTTCGTCGCCCAACGCCCGTACGTCGAGATACGTGATTCCCTTTTCATGAGACAACAACTTGCTGCAACAACTTTGGATTCGTTGTACCGACTTAAAGTTCCGCTATCGTGCAAAGCCTAAATTCAATCCTGTCGAGCAAAGTTGTACACGGTTGGGGAAGAATAAAGACTAGGTCAGTTCTATCGGAGGAGATTCTTTTCTCTCGCGAGCACGCTAAAACCATCTGGGAAGTTGCAATGGTTATTTACAGTTCCATTTACATTAAATGAACGTTTATACAAGGAACTGTACAAAAAGGATACCTATTTTCTACGCGCGATAAATTCGTTTTTCACAAGAAGAAAAACGGAATCGTATCTGTTGGCTGTTTTGAAAACTTTGTGGCACCTCGAAGAAAATCCTAATCGCTGAGAAAGCGGAACGATAACGGTTTTACTAGCTTACCTTCGCGCCTCGTAAACGTTGATCTCGATTCACCGACGAACTTCTCGGACGAAACGAAATCCTGGTAAAATCGGATCGCTTTAAATTCGATTTCCAGTGTACTCGCAAATTTACGATAGACGAACAACGATCGTGGAAGGGGGTGACTTGGAAGACGTTGCACTTCTTCGCCAAGAATATACAGAATATTCGCGGGAAAGGACAGATTCCGACATGGAAACTTGCGAAAGAAAGCTGCTGGAACTCGATAAGGCAGACGCGTCGCGTCACCAATGATTGCAAATAGAATTTCGCGTTATCGCTAACGAGAATTTCGTCTTGGTTGCTCACGGATTCGTGGGAAACAGGAAGCGGAATAAAGAGAAACGCGGAACGTTCGATACGCGGTTCGATACTCCCGATGAATCGAGACTGAAAATCGAGTGGTACGTGTACACGCTGCTTCGGCGCAGATACGCGGGAACACGCTGGAACGTTGGTGCACGGATAGGCGACCATATACGAGGCGGAGGCCGCGTTCACATGCTCCGCGCGGAACGCGGAAGCAACGAAATAGATTTTCGTTATCACCGCGTCTTCCTCCGTTTCGCACGCCGCGGAGTAATGCCGGCCCGAGGCAGATCGACTGGCGAACTCCTTCATGGAAATTCGATACCTTGATACGGTTTTCCCTCGTTACTTTAAATCAGAAAATATCACCGGCTCACAAAGCGACTGTGTCATTTCCTCCTCTTCCTATTTCCGGTGCGTCTTCGTCGACTCTGTTCCCATTGATACGAATTGTGTTTAGAGTTTGTCGAACGCGATCCTTGATTTCGTAGATTAAAAATTATGTACGATTATGAAGGAAAATTTTGTACGAGATGTTGGAAGTTGTAAATAATTTTTTCTTTTTGTTCGATACAGATATGGATTAGCCACAAAATATCCTATATCCTGTTTCATTTAATTGAAAACATTTACGATAAGGATTTTTCAGAAAAGTATGTCGGTAAAAAAGCTCATTCGATGAAAGCTTCATCCAATAAGATTTACACAAAAACTTATCAGTCTTCGCTGTATTAATAAAATAGTAACGGATATTGAAATTTGCATTGAAGAGTTAAATTAAAACATATTTCTGTGTCACAGTATCAAATATCGTTAACGGGAAAATAATTTCAATGTCCACGGTGCATCGAATTTTGCGGAATACGAAATTGTTGTAACAATAAAATGAGTGAACCGTCGTGTAAAATAATGCAAAGCAGCATGATCGCGCGCGACGGTATCCGAAACAATCGGGATACGAAACGCTTATCAATGCGTGAACCAATATCTCGCTTGCGTTTCATCGATACGATATTTGTAATCATCTTATAGCACTCGTAAACACACACGTTCCATGTACACAGACAAGATCCATCTCATTACGATTGATACCCGAATACCTTTAAATTCCCCTCCTAATTCCTACATCATTCAAACGATCTTGAAAGGCGATCCACGCATTCATGCGGCGTCGTTCGTGCATTATACTTGCAAAAGTTTCCCGTAAACGTCGAATGATCGACTTCCTGCTTTCAATCCCGGAAGAATCTCGGGGAAAGAACGCGGACATCCGCCGTGCGCAATTTACGGTAAGTATCGATATTCAATAACGGGCCAGTCGTCGTCCATGGACGACACTGACCTTAAATAAAACTAAAAACACGTGGGCGTGCTATCACGGCCTTTGTACGAACTTTATGCACCGGGTGATCATAAAGTTGGCAAGCTGTGAACGGCTCGAATTCGCGTTCCGTTCATCGTTCCGGAATTTCTCCATTTTCAACCGATTTTCAATTCCAATTCGTCGACTGGAAGGACGAACGTTCCTAGCCGACGATAAGCCTTCCCGTGATACAATTCATCGAGGATTATTAAAGACGCTGAAATTCAAAGGGTGCAACGTCGTCATTCGTGGTTCGATGGTCGATTTTCGTCAAAGCGAACGGAACACTGGGCGACAGAATTTTCTATAAAGTTCCGCGCCACGAAATTGAACTTCGTGTCGATAGTGCAGGGCTGTTGTCTAGGTGTACGTCAATATTTGAGGCCTGTGAAACTGGATCGAAATGTGGGCAAAGACTGTCGCATGAATATGGATCGCGTGTAGTGTCGTTCTTGTGCTTCAACGAATTCAAGTGTTCTGGACAATTTTCCACTGTGTAGGTAGGTTCGAATGAAATTCGTCGGAAAATATTCTCTCATATTTCAGAAATATTTCACGACGAACCGTTTCGATTTAAGAGTAGTTTTATTGGATCAAAAATCCTGGCGAGCTGCTGTAACTGGTGTTAAATAAACATCGGTTGCTTCGTATTCGACGTTTAAAGTAAAAGTTACCAGCTTAAAAAATTAGCTTTAACTTCTTTCAACCGCGTCACGAATGTAATCTTCAATTTTCTTTTTATCGTCTATCCTTCTTTTGCAACTCTTGAACAAAATAGAATTCCTCCAGTCTTCCCAGATATCGTGACCCACGAGTCGTCACGAGTTCACAGAAAATCGCAAAAACGAGTTCGACGCGAGACATCTCCCCGTGGCCACTCAAAAAGCGCAAACTGACTTATCGCGTTACCGCGATACCCTCGTGGTCGATGACCCAGTTACATGTTAACCACTATGTTAATTTAACGAAGGCAAAATGTCGTTGTTAAAGCGCGGCTGGATGTTATCACGGTAGGAACGGCGGCTCTTTGCCGCCTTTTCGGAATGAATCGTTCCGTGCGCAGAACGGTTTCGTGCGGTTTAAAAAAAAGGGGATGGATTGGATCGTTCAATGGAACGAGTCACCGGCCGAATTCGAGGGACCGCGAAACAAAAAGAACTCGAACACCGTCGAAAACAGTTGGTCCCCATCCCCTAAAGCTTTCTCCAAGGCGAATCTCGACGAGCCAACGATGATTTATTTCAGGACGATTAAGTTGATTACCTTCAAACGAGGAGGAAATAATTCGCAATTATTTGCAAACAATTTTCCTTGCTTCGATCGGCCAGTGTCGTTGAACGCGTAACCCCTATTCGTGTCAAGGGTCGCAATTACGATAAGAATTTCACCGAGTTTTCGAAGCGAATCAGCCTGGATAAAGGGGGCTCTCGTCTCGATGAAACGAGCCAGCCTGGGATGCAGAGAGCCAGGAAACAAAGAGGCTCCAGCGGGATAAACGGGATAAAAGCGATGGGTTTTATGGATAAAAGATTTTTAAGGGCCGACCGGTTTAATAGTTGCCGATTGATCGTTGGAATATAAAGCTCCTAGGGTTTGCTTCTACGAAATGTTAAGAATATCTTAATTGTAAAAATTCTGTATGTTTCGAGAAGATTCAGTATTACGGAGCTGGTTGGACGAATGCTTATAGTACGTCAGGTAGTCACCTATTTTCATCGCATGTTAAAGCAGAATTTATTAAAAGAAACTTCGAGTCGGCTAGATTTCGAGAAATTCTTCACGGAGCTATACTTACGTCCTGCGATTATGTCGGTCGCGTTTTATTTGACACTAAATATAAAATTTGGAGGCACTTTTAAAAGCGGTATTAAAGAATCATAGGAACAAACTTGTACGGTGGAATTAAAATTTTACAGGCAGCTATAAAGCGGGACGTGGAGAATTTCAAGCTCTTCGCTGCGACGAATCACCGCCAAATTCGTCCCATCTGGCTACATTAATCCACGCAAAAATAATGTGAGTATAGCGGAGAGGAAACTTAAGAGCTTTCAGAAACCACCGAGCGCGTGGTATTCGATAAATTTCTATCCTTCTATTTTAAACTTCCTATTATCGTACACCACTGCAAGGAACTCTCATAACAGCCACTTAGAAACATCGATGCTCACACCTTCCGAGAATCTCTTTTCCAAATACCGCTCTCTTCCCAACGCTATTGGGCCCTTAAATCGCATTCAACGACCGCGAATGGATCGGCATTTCCAGCGAGCGAGCGCGTTTCACACATTCGCCACGTAAATTCCGTTTATCGAAACAATTCACCGATCTTGGCCCGAATCCCTGGAACTGCTCGGTCAGCCGCTCGAGACACCGCTTGAATTCGTAGGCAAGGAAAACCGACGGTGGTTTACAACGATACACAGCCGCAGTCCGCACGGCCGGCCAAGATTTATGCGACATAGTACGTCGTCACGCGAACGGTACAACGAAGGTAAGAGCCTGTGGGTAGAGACGGTTCCTGAAGGCATAATATGACGTATCGAGACTCGTCGTGCCACGCGGGACCACGGTACGTACCTGGCGATACGAAACGTGGAAAAATAAAAAAAAATACGGCATAGCAACGGGGACCCACGGAGGTGGTTGGTCGACGATGGAGGGTTGGGGGTGTAGTTGTCGGTCCATAAATCACTGGAACGAGAGAGGGACCAGAGCCAACGGGGTATTCGAATCGTAACAAAGTGGAAGATAGCCCCGGCTGGAAGGTCGAGAGAATATGGCTACCATTTTTCGTTGGCTTCGACCGCTGAAAGCGCACGTAACGCCGTAGGACGTTTTATGTCTGCGTGATTCCGCCTTTTCACCCCGCACTCCCTCTGTCGAAGATTTTGGCCTGTCATGCTTGAAGCTTCCACCCCCTTTTTTCCTCTTTCGCCTCTCCCCTTTTATATTCTTTTCTTCTTCTCTTCCATTCCTGCCTTTTTACCGTATCCTCCTCCCACTTGGCGCCGACTCGCCTTTCGAAACCCCGCCACCCGGCGCTTCCTCTTTTCGTGCCAGCTTTAAGGCGATACGAATGGTCACTAGCTCGGCCACGAAAACGAAAACTTTTTCCCTAGCACGTACCGATGCCCATCCACTCCCTTCAGCCATTATTGATCCTCGCTTTTTGCCAATAAATAAGTGTCCTCGCGATGTAACCCCGTTAGCCTCCTTGTATCCGGTTCTATGGATTTACCTTCCGTGATTCTGCCAGAACGACTCGCACACCCTATTTGGGCGCGGTATGAAGGAAATCTTAACGAGTTCTTATTTCTGTCGGGGTTAATGCATGTTTCATCTTCGGTCAAGAACGAACGTTTCTTTCGTTTTGACATTTATAATTCCCTCTCTGCTTGGAAATATAAATTACAGTAGATTGAAGAATTGGAACATCAAATCCATCTTCGTTTCACGTAACGAATGCGTAAATGTTGTTCTGTCAGCGAGTGCTTCGGGATTAGGGCACACGAAGTTCGGATCAATTTGAAACGACTGCGTTTCATCGATGTTGACAGGCGAATTTCGCGACGTATCGTTGTCGAGTAGGCAAGAGTGGTCACGATACGACGGCATGAAACGGTTTGTAAACGACAAACACGTTTCTTTCTCTCTTGTCCTTTCGATAAACATTTTTTTAGCCGATTACAAAACCGTCGCTTTCACGCTAGCCGGACTTTTGTGCGGTAACAATACGATGGGAATATACTGCATATTTCACGCTGGAAAATCGAGAACGTTTCGCACAAAGCCGGATATAGGTCAGAGTTTTAACGCTCGAACGAAACGCGACATTGTTTGTTACGGAAGACAAAAGCCAGGTTTGTGCTCGGGTCGGGGCTGCTTAAAGTTTCAGACCCGAACCTTTCGCAAAAATTGCGTCGCGCTTCGAGCGTTGTCTCTTCGAGAAATTGACCAGATTACTTTTTCTGTATCGTTGATTCGTTGAATTCTTGATAAACGATGTCGATTACACTTTGCGCAAATTAAAAGAAACCTCAAACGTATCTAGTAACAGTAAGCTGAAGATATGAATTCGAAGGATCGGCGAAAAGTAATTATTCCAAATAAACGTATGGAACGATAAAGTAATGCGAGATGAGAAATGGATAATTGATACGACAGCACTTATTAATTAACGTAATAATTTTGAAAACCAAATTTCATAAATTACAACCAAACGATATTAATTGAAAATTTGAAATCAAACGAACGTGTTCGATATACAAACAGCAGTCGTACTTTCAAATTATCCCATGATACAACAATATCCTCCTGCATCTCCGCAGGACTTAATACACGACTGAGCCCTTGATGGAAATGTATCTTCCATCTATAATTATAATCGTACGTTAGCGTGGCACGTTCGAGCTTATCGCCAATCTTGTCGCGATAACGCGTGTATCGTGGCAGACGTAAGCAGAATCGCTGAACCCTTGGTTACGAAGTTAACCCGTGTCGTCTCAAATTTCAAATTTTTATCCCCCTCGATCAAAAAAACCCCGGAAGCCAATCCTTCTTCTCTTCATAGATAATAAATTCGGGAATTCAAATCGAGCATTAATTCCTAGAATTCCATGCAAAGATTAACTCGACGCGTTACAATTAGGAACAAACTAGAGCGTCGCAATTGCGGTCTAATTAGCGGTCACTAGCAATTAATTCATCGTCGCGCGAAGTCGCGTCCGGAAATTGCAACGGGGACAAGATATCGGAGCCATGATTATTTCTCAGCCGGTTGAATCGTATTCGAAGCGATCTTCATCGCCACGGACGAGACGCGGTGGTGAAAAATTAACCAGACTCGTGGAGCGTTGTACCCCTTTTGCTAAGAGGAGTAACGCCTCGCCCTAATACAGATTTATTGCCGCCTAAGAGCCGGAACTGGCCGTCCTAATACAGGTATTATGCTGACGCAGGAACGAGGAATTTACACGAAATTGGAGGTAATTTGTAGGGGTCGAGTTCACCCCAGCCCATAGCCCATCTCCACCCACTCGTTCCCTCGATTCTATCCTCCGTTACATCGAACCGAACTGGTGTCTGCCTCTACACACTCGCAAACTCGTTGGGAACGACCTAACTCTTGCGCTGTGTTTGTGTGCAAATCCGAAACGCGGTCTCCGAGTAAGTCGTTTTCTGACTTACTTAATTGAGTAATGTATTTTGATAAGACGATAGCTGGTGGTTTGATAGAAGATAGCAATGAGACGTTGTTAAAATTCGTAGACATAATATAAGCAGAAAAACTGGATCATTCTTTGCTAACTTTGAGACGAAAATGTCTCACGAGATGTCAAATTTCCTCGGATTTTTTCGAATCAAAGTGTAACATTGGAGATAAACTTGATGCATATTTACCGACATTATTTTTAACATCACCGAACGAGGATATTCAAACGCATTATTAACAGACATCGGTCGGTGATTTCCGCGACGCGTTACCGAGCAACCCTCATAAATTGTCTCGGTTCGTAAATGTGCCGAATCGATTTGGCTGTCAGCCGTCCGGCGCTCGCAACGAATCAAGATCGTAATATCCCTAGTAAAAATGTCAGGAAGGCGATTCCTCTTTTTGACAAACGATAGACACTCGGCTTCCGAGTGTATCAAGGTTAATCTGGCCTCGCGATTTTTCTTCGAACCGGGTTGCTCGCGACTCCCCGCTTGGAAAAAGGGATCGATTCGTCCGTGGCTCCCTTTTCTTTCGTACCTCTCGTTCCTTTTTTTTTTTTCTCCCTTGGTAGTTTTATCGTCGACGAGCGATTAATTCGATATTAGCAGTTTACAAGCCACGTTTTTGCTTGCTCGCATCCCTTAGCCCGATATCTGATATTCGTTCGAGCCCTCGATAACAGAATTTTATAAGCGTGCTTTCCAGGCCGTGTGCTATTTAAAATTTTAATGCGAGCCGAGGCACGGCACGGGACGTTCTAGCTGCCCGGGGCAGCTTGAAGATTTTAATCTCACCGTTGTAATAAGAAATAAACCGAACCACCTAGTGGACTCACTAAATACCGGCCAGCAGCCACGTTGTTGAAACGTTCGTGCGCGTCACGCGACCCAGAATGCCAAACAGAAAGAATCTCGACGCGATTAGAGGCTTTGTCGTGAGCCGCGACGTCGAATTATCGAGCTTAACCCTCTTAACGCGGTAGATTTATTTTCACCAGCGGGGAAACGGCCTTTGCGTTTACATACTCTATCGAGTTAAACGCTCTTGGCAATGCAACACTCTATCGGAGTGTGTTGAATAAATATATCGTTGAACGTTGTGGAACGTTCGGGCAAAATTTTCGTTTATCGAGATAGCGGTGCTAAAGGGAAGAAATCGTTATTTAATCCTTCGATTGGGACAAAAAAGAGAGGTCAGAAGTTAGACAGGGTTGATTAAACTAAGCGGTTTCCAATGTTGGCCGATGTTCAACATACTTTCCTAACTTTTGGCAAACCAATACTCGGTGTCTTTTTAGCAGTCGGAAATTAAGAGCTGACCGTGCAAGGTAATTGTGCAACTTTTTTGGACTCGTATCTCTTTCGAAACTTTACTGCTTTCTTTTCTTTTTACGAACGAGTGGGATAAAAGTGAGAAAACCTTGGTTCGCGTATTCGAGGAACGAGAGAAACTATTGTCTCTCTTATTTTTGGTTTCATCGAACGGTTCAAGTTTTAAGCAAGATCCTTCGTATCAATTACAATCGATCAACAGTCGTATAACGTTCAACACACATTCCAAGAAACAAGAAACTATAGCGCTAAATCAAAATGGCCGACTTATTGGACTGCAGCAGAGCAATTCACGATATCATTGTTCACTTACCTGGCATGCTTTGGGCCAAGACTGGGATCGTACATAGAACTGGCTGATATGTCTTCATCAGGGATTTCGCCATTCTCCATGCCCAGTGCTGCGGTGCATTGTCCTGAAAGGATTCGAAACGGCATTAGAGGCAGAATTCAATATCTATCCGTGCTTTGTCAACTTCGGGCTTTAAATCGAGCAGAGAGGGGCGGATTAGCCACGCGAAAATTAAACCTTAATGAATGGGAAACGAACGGTAATTTTCAGCTTGAAACTGGGAATAAACTCTACTTCGACGAATAATCGCGAGGAAATGCATCTCTCTGGCACCGTTTGTTCTCGTTTTAGCGTATATTTCGATGTTTAACGAGGCAATTAAAACTTGACCGATGACAAACAAACTGTTTTCAATCGTTGGATTGATTTTAATAGATCACCCATATAATTTCGTTTCGTATTCTCGACTTCTCTCACGGACATCGGAATTTCGAATTCATTTCGAATTGTGTTTGGCGTTACCGCAAAATATACAGTCAGGTGCTCGCAACGGCACGGTTACGGTCGCGTGAAAATTCTCTAGCGAAATCCTCGGGAACAGAAGTCGTCACAGGCACGTGACTTCGTTGCCCGGTGTACACACAAGGGACCCAATCGATGTTCGGTGGCGTGCTACAATCGAACTTTTCTTTTTCATTCTCTTCTCGTCGTAGAAGTTTGCCGTTGTTGCGATGACCACGGCAAACGAAAGAAACGAAAATACCCGTCATACTAATTTCACGTTTTCACCAACGTTCCTCTTTCTTGGCGAGAATAATTCCGTTTATCGCTTGCTAAAAGAAAAATTACCCGACTTATCGTCACCGAGTAAACGGTGCCATGAAACACCCGAGAATTGCATAACTATGCAGATAGCCGACTATAATAAATTGTCCAATCCATAGTGACATAGTACGAAACACGATACAGCCTATGCCATATCGCTACACTTAAGCTGCGACACTGCAGTTACGGTCGAAAGTTTCAAAACTGCAGAATGCAGCGGACGTGGGATTAGCTAGCATCCCGAGAAGCAAGGGAGATCTACTACGCCAACCACGGTTTCCGCGAAGTGGCATTATAACGGACAAAACTTCCCTTGTGCATCTAACTTCACCTAGGTCATTGAAGCTGTCCATTGTAAAACAAAATTTCGCTTGTTTAATCGTATCGACACATTTATACGAACAAGAATTGTGTCCATTTAAACACGCCAAAAATATAAAAGTACATCACGTAAACGCGTTTCTGGAAATTTTAAGGATTGAGATTTAGAGTCTGGAGTCTGGAGTCCTGGGACTAATAACATCCTTTCACATCCTTTTGCATCCTTTAATACAAATTAAATATCAATATTCCAATACTTTGATAAATAGTACGTTTTTCGTATCATCATCGCTCAATGAAATTCCGCTGATATAATTTTAAACAATTCCATAGCTCCCAGTGATAGTTTTTTTTTGAATACAAGGAATTGCGCCGGCTGCGAAACAATAAATTGACACTGTCGAGATGAAAGTTGTTGTTCCGAAGTTGACTTGACAAATTTTGAAGTTTCAAAATGTGGGTCGCTCGAAAGTAGCAGTTGTATAAATTAAGTTGATATTCTACCGGCTGCGATTGTCATGCATACCGGTAATAGTTTCTGTACGTGTTTGTGTCTCCGTATTACTACGCTGAAACTTCATGCTCGCTTCTTACCTCTCTAAATTCTACAAACCCCTTTGCCTCGCCGGACTGTTTTGTATGTATATTGTCTTATATTATAGAGAGAATGGACTGATTTTCTGGCTTCCTTCATGAATCACAATTTTGTGTAAAGCAACAGTGGATAAAGTTATCTTCCATAAAACGTGTGTTGTACATATTTTTACTACTTGTCTTACTAGCTTTTATTACTACGCGATAAACAAAGATCTTTTCGTACTTAAAGTTTTTCACGTGTACCGTGTACTGTAGAGAGCTGAAAAAATTGCACGATCGAATTAGTGAACGCGAATATCAGCGCATAATACGCTAGAGTCTGAAATACTTGTGAGAAAGGGGCGTGCCTCCTCCAGTATGACCGCCGAGACCGGCATTCCTTCCAAGTGTAATCTTTTTAGCTCCCTACAGTACTTTCAACGTTATTGTTCGTGAAAAAGACTCTCTTGCAATTCAACGTCGATGGCTTCAACAACGATGTATAAGAAATTTCTGATAAATGTGTTTTACAATATTATAAAACAAAAGGAACTGTGAAAGCGAGAACGTACAGTTTACGGACCCTGGCGAATGATTAAATAGTGCCTAGTAGGAACAGCAATCCGATATCGCAAAGCAGTTAACAAGAGTACGTGACTCATTCACTGAGCTGTGTTTAGGACAATTTCGAGAGAGATTGTTTGCAGTTCCTCGTGTTCAACAATCATTCCCAAAACACAATCAGAACCAACTCCTTTCGATAAACGCTTAACATCGACCAGCAACAATAAACCCAACAATTCTCGCTAACGTTCCCTGTTAACTTAAAATTCCCTTCGAACTAATAATTGCTTTTACGTTAATTTGAATTCACCACTATCGGACCTAGTTTTCCTCAACTATTTACTGCCAGATATATAGATAAATTGGTTGACAGATCGACTAGTCCAAAATTCGTTTCAACTTAAACGTTCCAACGAAACTTTCAGCCTATCTCATCGAAATATACGTACGGGTATCAAGTCACAAAGTAAACTATTAACAACTGACCGTAAATTAAATCGTGGAAGAAAAATCATCAAACTAGCCTGACAGTATACGCGGTAAATTAACTTCACAGCGTAACATACTTCACAGAGGAAAGTTGCAGGCGAGCACGCGGTTGAAACTCTAAGTACACTGACATAATTGCTCACTGGAATAAAACATTTGCCGCGCGACACGCTTGCCATTGTTTCCCGGCTTGCCAATATGCACGCCCGTCTACGACGTGCAAACTGTACTTTGTCAGATAGGCACGGCCTAGTTCTCTTTGCAATTCAATCTTTAGAACTGTCGCCATCCTAGCGGTGGCGTAACTTCGATCGCGCTTTTCAGAATACCGACTATTCCTCTTTATGCAGCATCCATTACTGGGGCAAACTGTGGCCGGGATGAGCGTGCGGAACGATGATGAGCCGTGCTGTAATTATCGAACTCGCGACACATCGACCGACTGTAACTCGAAGATCCACGGGCGTGTCGTCGCGCAGGTGTTTCGTGGCCAAAAATTCAACGGAACTTGCGGATGTGACAGCTTCGTCGCGCGAACTTGGAACAGTGTTCGTTGGAACACGAAACGATGAAACGATCCGTCAGACACATAAATTGGGAAGCGAAGAAGAGATGTTCGTCGCGATACTCTAATTCCACGTAAACTTCACGTTTAGGTTGAGACACGTGCTTATCGTCACAATTTCGTGTACATTTGTGAAGGTTGTTTAGAGAATCCGATTCTCTTATTCCGAATGTTGCTTAATCCACTAGTATTCTAAATGCCTGTCATTTGCACCCAACGAGCGTTTCTATTCACTTCTATAGGATTGAAGGAGAGACACGAGAAACGGTTCTCTGGTTTACTGCGTAACCGGTCTAACAACCATTTCGATTTAATTAAGCTACACAGATCGTTAATTTCATTCGAAACCTAATATCTGGAAGGGTTACTGTTTATAAATCAATCGGTATGATCTCAATTTGAGAACGGGGAGGATAAAGGGATCGGTCGATTTAATTGGTAGTTCGTTATTCAAAGCCAGCTTTCATTTCTCTAATATTCGCAGAAGAGCCCCGAAAGAACGTAGCATCGTTAAAATTCACTTTGAACCCGGTTGCCCTTTTCTTTTTCCCCGACTATCGCTAAAAGCATCGAATTTTCAGACGGCGACGTGAATTATTATCGCAAACTTTGAGGTCGATGTCATGTTCCGAAGTAATAAGTCAAGCAGACGTACCGTGATATTTTCAGATGAAATACTCTAGCACGCGACACGCGCATAATGGAAGGTTCGAGTGGATCGCTAATCGATCGAGGTTGTGTTCATTTCGTTCGATGATCGTGAGTCAAACAGAGAGGATTTCACGAGCCACTTCCGAAACGTTGCTTTTCTATTTGAAGGTTGCGATAAAAGGCAGGTGTACCTACCAGAAGCATTTTAAGAAAACATACTGCTTTGGAAGGTAATAATATAGTAGTACCATAGCGGAACAATGGGAAATCCGTACGAATAGGGAAGAAAGAAAAGAAACCGAAGAAAATAGCATTGGCTGTAATGGTTAATCGAGTGACTAGTAACGCTACGAATCTCAACATTGTGGGTTTGAATGGGAGCGGCAATATTTTCTTTTCACAGGATACAATGGAATAAGTAAAATCACGTCTTCGTCGACGATTGATAATTTTTTCTTTTTTTCTTCTTTCTTCCTGTTTGTAATTTATGACGCGATAGCTTTCACCAGGAACACGTACGAGACTCCGAGTATTGGAATGTTCGTTCATAATTAGCGACTCGATTGAATAGAACTCGAGCCGAGGTCTGTTATTCGGTCGATCCTTAATCGGGGTCGTTGTTCTTGGCTGTTCAGGCGGATTAATTAAACAAGCGGACGGAACGAGTGCTCGATTCAATAAAATAAATTCGACGCGTTGCACAGAACGATGAAATACAACAGGTTACCATTTTCATGCAGCGAAAAAAACGCGAATCAATTTGCAATTTGAAGGATCACCTCTCGAAGCCATTTTTCTTACAGACTCGTTCCGTAATACGGTCCATTGACTCATGAATACCGAAACCCATCGACCGGTATGGAGCCTCGTGCTTTGCCTGATTTTTATTCGGCGTTAATTAAAACCACTGAAAAGGCGACGAACTATTATATTCTCTTTTTTTCCTGCCTTCGATGCAAATAATCCGACTAATTGAAATGCAATCATCTTTGAAGCGAAACAAAAGGAGGGTCGTTCTTTTCTGACACGCGAACAAATTAGGGAAGAAAGGGAAAAAAATAGAGACGAAGAAAAACGATTTACCGTTGAACGATATACATTGAGGGTGGCATACTTCTGTCAACAATAATTAATATGCATAAAAACGTAATGGCTGAGCAGTAAACAACAAGAGGCAGCAGTGGAGCGACACGAGAGAACGAATCGGCACAATGCCGTTTGCCTACTCGTCTGCGTCTGAACAGCTATTAGATAGTATTGTTAATTCATCGTGCCGCTGACATTTCATTTGCGGCTGTACAATGGAAGCCAAGTGTGTAGAATTCAAGCCCAGTTGCGACTGACTCCCTTTCACAAGTGAAAAACGAAGAATATTAATTTTTCTCGATGGCAATCAGGTGTCTGGTGATTAATTTTAGTCATTAGGTGTGCACGTACATACCGTGCAATATATCGTTCGAGCAAATTCATTTCTTAATTAAAGAGTATTAAGATTTTCCTATTTGTTCCTACGTGCTCTGCTACAGTGTACAATTCGTGTTGAAACTTCCTTAACGTGTACACGTAGCGGTTGCCCATTAAAGCGGGGTAAACGTAAATAAGAATAAAGGAAAACGATGCGAACGAAGCTTCCGTGAATACCAGATTCCCACTGAAAACAGAGCGTTACGCGTAATACTTTCGACGGAAAAAGACAAGGTTAGAAAAGAAAAGCAGCCTACAAGCGGAAATAAGGAGTATGAAGATCGTAGTTAGCGAATAAACGACACGCGAACGTTGCCCGGGTAAAAACCGGTTCTCATCTCTTTTCAAATTCATCTCGCCACGCTCCATGATCCACGATTATATCCGCGTACGTACACATGTAATTTTCTCCCAATTTCCGGGCTGAATGCCAGGGAAATCTGCTAAATCAATAAAATTTTTGCACACGCCGCGGCGTATCCAAGAATCGTATTCGGTTACGTATCTCGTTCGCGTGTGCACCACGCCGTCGTAATTGTATATTACCGCGGCCAAAGTGCCACTCGGCTCCAGCGTGTTTGCATCCGGACGTTTCCGTCTCCCAGTGCACAGTAGAAAAATTTAAATTTTACAGCCCGACTTTCGGAGGCGACGCGCGCGTATTGCGCTCTCCTAGCCTTTTCTCTCTTCCGCGTCTCGCTCGGATCGTATCAAGGGAAGAGAAATCCGTGCAGAATCCCTGGAGGCAGTGCATGTCGTGTAGCTCACCCCGTCGCTCTCCCCTTTCACCCTACCACGGTACGTTTGCCCGTGTGTGTATATACACGCGAGAACAAAGGGGAGAAAAAATTTCAGAATAATTTTTCTCCGCTTTAGCATCCGGCGATATTACGGTGGAAGGCAACGGGAAAGACAAAACTAAGGTAAATTCATTTTCGTGGAATAGTCGCCGCACAAATGGAACAATATTTTTCCTTCGTTTCGCCTTTTCTCCTTTATCTGGCGAAATGACCCGCGTGAACCATGAGTTAGACGACACCGGGTATACGTTTTCCAGGACAGACTACAGACCGCTGCTGTGAGAGTTGACCGTGTGCAAGACGGAAACCTGTGCCCCGTTTGTGCAGGACCTTACTCTTCGCAACCAGTCGAAATCGCTTAAACGACGACCATAGTGGCCACACCTGCTGCTGAACGATGACCCAACTGGTGAATTATGGTAGAAATCTTCTCCGCTCGTGATATCAAATATTTTTTACGTTCTTATAAATTGGACGTGGTTATGTGTTTGCCGACATTCGTTGCACACTTTATTTCATTGTCAACGAGTAAGAGTAGATATGTAATTACGTTGGTAAAAGAATATACGCGTTTATGTTTTGAACCACGCGGTATCACCCAAGAATTAATGTTCATAATCGAAATGAAAATTCCCAACTAATATTAAAAAAAAAAAAAAATACAGGGTTTTCCGTTTAAAACCGGGCATCTAATTGTTCTCTTTAATTGTCTTTGAATAGTGCTAGAAGATGAATATGCTTCAAAAAGTATTTTCATTCGGAGGCTATTTTTTTTTTTTTTTTTTTTTTTTAGTTAATT
>SMSQ01026311.1:46058-58470 GCA_019453375.1 Ctenoplectra terminalis | reverse complement strand
TTTTTTTTTTTTTTTTTTTTTTAGATAATTCAGTTATATGTTTTAAGAGGAACATTCTGTACAGTGAACATTGATAAAAGTTTAACAAGGCTCACCTAAGTCGAAGCAGTGACACCGTGGCAGGAACAACAAAACGAAAACGCCGATCAGAAGTCCTCGTAGAGGACCCGGGTCTGGTTTGGGTTCGAGAACTGGCATATTGCTGGTGACCTGAGCCATCGGCAAGCCGACAACCTGCTCCTCCTCATCACTAACTGTCGACGATCCTGACCGCATCGGTCATCGAGCACGTTCCTGGCATCGTGATGGCCGAAAGGTGGTGAGTGTTCTCGCCGATATCCTGCGTACAGAATAATCCCTGTTAATCCTCTTTAGACGTCACGTTACTAATAGACAGTTATAACCGGTTAGTAATATAAGTCGACGTATTGACATTAATGCGATTTAATTATAGAAAGAAATGGCATTTCCCATTTCAATTTTAATTCCTATGATTATAATAATTTATAATCTATAAAATTTATGATGATTTATAAAGTTTTTTATTTGCAAAGTACCTTGATTCCTCCATTTATTTTTACGCTTATCGATCTTCTCGTCCGTTATCGTTTTATGTTACAATTTTAGTTCCTATGATTATCTTAAATTATCTTAAATTATGTTAAATTATTATATATTATATAATAATAGGAATTAAAATTGTAATATAACAGATAAGAAGATCGATAAGCGTAAAAATGAATGGAAAAATTAAAATATTTAGCAAATACAAAATTTCTATTTCATATTGAATCGTGAAATTTACTCTTGAATTTATCGCAAGATATTAGGAGAGCAATAAAAGGTAGAATTTGATCAGGTATCGTCCACCGTTACAGAGGATAATCGAAGCTCTTTGAAACTGGTTTAATTCGACCTGACATTGTTGGGTCTTCCAGAACTTGAGCGCTTCTCTTTGAAATCGGTAGAACTGCGAAACGTCAGCTTGAATTTGCATTGTCTACCTGTGGCGAAACTAAAATCTAGCTATATCTCGATGCAACGAAATTCGAATACATTCTGTTATACTTGGGCGAATTTAAGTACACTTAAGTACAAAAGAGCATACGCGAACAGTGGAATTTCATCAGAATGTGCATTTTAAGTAGTATAGCGCCGTGTTAGGTCAGACACTGAAGTAATCGACTTTGGTCACGCGTTACGTTTCTAAATCAAAACGGTAACATTTTTGCAAAGTTTTACAGCGGTCATCTTGACTCGATTCATCGACGATGGTTTGTCTTATGGTATCAAATATAGTTCAACAGGATCCTATTGTGTTAGATAAGTTTCAATAGGATCCTATTCGCATTGAATAAGATCCAATCGGCTCCCATTCGTATCGAATAAGATCCAATCATGCTCTATTCGCATCGAATCAGGCCCTATGAGCTGCTATCGTGTCGGATAAGGCTCTATAGGTCCCAACCGTCATGGATAAGGACAAAATGGGTCATTGGGTATCCCTATAAAGTTCGATCGACTTCTGTCGTGTTGGATAGATTCGATTAACTCTCCTCCTGTTAAGTAGAATTATTTGTATTTATTCGTACTAAATTAGATCGCGTGCTCTGCAATTATCGCTAAAACCAAATTAAAGTTCTCCTTACCATATCTTATACTTGATAAATTAATAATTAGTACGTTTAATAATCGAGTAGACGATCCGATCGTAAGAAGTTATTTAGTATCCCAGGAGTGTAACGTTTGAATTATATTACTCGTTTCATCGTACACTTTTATACTCAATCTAGTCGTATCTATAGGTTATTATTATTTATTTAAAATTTATTTAATACACTCTTGCTTCAAGGATGTTGAACTTTTCACCCCAATGTAGGTCAAGCACAGGTCTGAAAGAGTGTACAGGAAATCTTACAAAGTACGCTTAGAGATAGAATCACGTGTGTTCCGTATGAATAATTCATTAATGTTACTTCCTCGAGTATAAAATTTTAATTGCAACTTCGTTATTGATGAACACGATCATTCCTGGAGGAAACATCAAGAGACCGTGTAACAGCAATTTCTTTGCATGAACACGCAGCTTATACAGCTAGCACGTGTACACGATGATGGACGACAACCGTCGTTGGAAATGCGTTTCGCGTCGCTGCGCTAACGTCGTCTACTTTATACTTTGTCTAAACAAAAATTTCCCTTAACAAATATCTACGTGCTCGTCCATTTGACGCATCAAATATTTAAAAGAGCTAAATCCCAAAACATCTGGAAATGTTTGAATAAAACATTATTTCATTTCACCCGTGCAAATAAAATAACAATTTTGCTGCAACATTCGATGAATTTTTTTTCTTCTTTTTCTTTTTTCTTTTTTCTTTTTAATATACTTCGTTATAGAATTTCAAAGCAAAACGGAAAATTCCTTCGTTCATTGAATTCAACGACCGTTGGCATCCGTTAGGCGTATACTTCCGTAGTTTGGTCCCTCTTCGTCCCTAACCTCTTCCACGGTCCTATAGATTCGTGCACTAAGCGTCCGGGATTCGTTTGAAACTCCTAGTTATTCCGACCGCGTTGTCCCATGTAGGAAGTTCCCGGACTGTATACAACTATGTATGTATGTAGTTCGAGAGGCAAGAACGCTTGTACGCGCGAGGGGGAGGCCGCACTGAACAATCCGGGTGTAGTCTAAGGGCTAGAAATAATTAGTGGCAGTACGACTTTAATCTAGCAACATTATAGCGGCATTAAAACGATATGTGATGTATTAAACCGGTGTTTTCGCAACACAGATTTGCGTCGCGCTAATTGAATACGACTCAGCTTTTGGATCGTTGAGTTTTAAGTAGAACAAGAGCGTTAATAGTCAGACACGCGAGCCGAACCTTTTCCGAGAAACTGGGTGATAAAAATATTGGGAAAGTAATTATATCGTGAATACTGTATTGTGACGCTGTAACGAGTGCAAATCTTTTTAACGTTATAAGTTAAATTATTATTTTATACGAATGTTTATATCGAGTGACTGTAAATGACCGTATAAGCGTAAGCGACCTAAGATTTTTTTGGTAGTCGTGATTGATCGTGTTTTGAAAATGTACACAGTTTGTCCAGACTGGATGAAAGGAATGGTAAAATGAAAAAAAAGAGAGAATATATTACGTGGCGCTTTTTAAAAACCTCACCCGTCTTCTGTTATTCGGATAAATAAATTGTAAGATGCAATCGTAGCTTCTGTTCCATTATTTGAAACACATCTCAAAGGAAAATGATACCGAATTTATGTACGATATTAACAGAACCATACGATACACGAAACGAGATACTGGTGAATTTATATCGTTTAAATATATGATGGCAAAGTTCAGTATCACCCGTGCGGGAAGAACACGTCTCTGTTTTCCGTGTAACATTTCAAGGATGCGAGACCAACCTCGTGTAGCATCTGATATATAGCTATAGAATACGAAGAGGCTCGTAAAGCCGTCAGAAACAAGTGTTACGCCCTGTATTGAGGTTGTAAGATATGGCGGTATGCATGTACCCGAAACCTATAATGGAACTTCGAGATCGGACGCTTTGAATAGCCGATCACGTGGCTACGCGTAGAAAATTACCTTGCACGTTTACTGGTTTCCCAAGAAAATGGCTGCAGTAGCTTCAAATCAGGCGGAACCAACATAAAATTAGGATCGATATGAGCGAAGAATGAATTTACAATGAATTTTCAACGTTTACTTGAAACGGTACCGTCGATCAAACATAAAGCAACGAAACTCGTTGGGTTAAAATACGATGTAAAAACAAAATTATCGAGACCCGATACAGTTGACATTCTTCGCTTCCCTTTACTCTCACTCTAATTATTCCCAACTATCGATCATTAACCAACAACGAGCGCGGAAAAGATCGAATTACACGCACCCGTAAACCACGCGCAGTTAGAGTGACACAACACTGTGATAGTTCGTTGAACTGTGACACTGTTGTTGTTAAACGATACCGTGAAAAATTTCCATTACGCTTTCGCTTTGCGAACTGTAATTATTTCTGTAATTATCACTCAAATGGAACAGCAAGGATTTTTTATCATTTTACATTTCACGGTTAACGGTTTGAATTTAAAGGTAATTTGAAGGTAATTGTTACCTGAGCTTACGACCCGAGCTATGCTTTACCTTTTGTTGTACGCAACGAATTATGTATTTAAATTTCGAAGTTGTAAAAGCTCGAACTTTCGACCTGCGACGAACTCCTGTTCAAATCACGCTAGCTTTTTCTCTCTTTCTACCTCAATGGTGGTACAGTTGAATTTTGAAATTATTAGACCATGAACTTGCGGTTTACTATGATTTCCTAACCCAGGTAAACGGTGTAAATCGTATGAATTGGTCTCGGTGACGTTGAAATGAATTATGCGATTAAGATTTCAAGGAGGCAATTTATCACAGACCGGAAAGGCTGGGTGTTGAATTACGAGCCGGAATAAATTTTCTGTTAATATACTATAGGAATAAATTTCAAATAAACAGCGTCGTTTCGAATGCCTCGGGTTATTTGTCATTGTGCCACGCGACGAACGGTGGAACAGCAATCACGTAAAACACCAAAAGAACGGCGTAACGTCGGTTGAAAATGAAACTGGGTCAACGTCGTTACCCGACGAAGAATCGAATTCATTAGATGTCCTGTGTAATGAACGTTAAAGACAAACGCCGCTTCCGGTCACCTCGGCGAGCTGAAATTTTCTCTGAATTGTATTCAAAGAAATCTGAGTTGCCTTTGAAATAACATTTCCGAGACTATTTCTTTGCGAAACACAGAGCAGTCCTATACTAAGCATCGAATTGTAAGCAACTTCTCGAGCAATTCACCTAACAAGTAGCTTTCGCAAGGAGCCATTCGTGGATATCAAAAAACTTCCTACCGTAATCTCTTCAACGCAAAGTTTTACCTACAAACAAAGAGCCTGTTTAATTTTAATTTAATTCCGCGCACAGAGCTCGACGTCTAGCTCGCGGATCTTCCGATTCTTTCATAAAAACGAGTCTTCGGTGTTTCACGAGAAAAAGGCCCATAAGATATTCAAATTGGTTACTTAAACGCGAGGCAACTACCGGTAAGAAAAGAAATTTAATTCCTATCCATATAACAGGGATTAATTTAAACTTCCCTCTGATCCAAACTTTAATCAATTTCCAATATCTTCACCTGTTGTAAATCTCGATCCTAAGAAATACGCGGTAAAAGATAGAAGACAAGGGAAACAAGATAGAAACGACAGAGGTGAACAAGTTCGACAGAGTGGACCCAAACAGGAGCGAGACCATAGAGGCTTTTGTACCGGTTCGATAGCCCGTGCAAAGCAAACAAGCCTACGGGACACGAAACAGGTTCTACGATGCAGAAGCAAGCCTGGCTTCTGACCAATGGACTTTCCTCCTTCCGTTCACGGGATGTCAAGCACCGTCATTACGTCGTATGCAGGCGAGCCGACGTCCTAGCCCTGGCGCGCGTAGAGCCCGACAAGACGCAAGCGTAACAGACCAAAAATACACAAAGAGGTCGGGCCAAACGAAATTTCCTTCCTCACGATCCCACCTTTGACCCTCCCGCTTCACCCGATCTTCCTATCCACCCTTCGACCAGCCTTTTTACCCGGCCTCCTCCGTTCTTTCGACTCGCCAGTTTCTTTTAACCGGTCTTTTTTTCCGACGATCCCGCGGGATCCTTTACGCGTCGTCGAGCAGTCCGACAGAGTTATCACGGTTGGTTTTTCGCGGCCCATCGCGGCTACGGTTCGCGAACTTTCGACCGAGTTCACGGATCCTGAAACGAATCTGTCTGGGAATCGCGTTTCCCCGTGGAAAGGGAAAAACGCGACACGAGCAGCGGAGTTAATGAATTCTGACGGGTTGCTAGCCGCCCTTCGAGCCTCTGGGACAGTCTCGGCCGGCACCGACAGTATTTTAAATCATCCTGGACGAAGAAAGATTTTCAGCTCGGTGTCGCGTCCCGTCGAGGGACCGCTCGAACGAAACGACCCTGTCCGTTGGAGACAATCGTCGAACCCGGGGAAACGTGTCGAACCGAAAGCAGCGTTTTCAGTCGAATCGTTTGGTACTTTCTTCGTTAAAGGTTATTACGATGAGTTTTCTCAACGACGTTTAGAGAAATGTTGGGAGAATTGAATCGATTCGAGTTCCTGTTGCATCGGGGACGCGATTGTTCTATAAGGTCCGATATTTATGTTCGCTCCTAATAATCATTGATACGAAACAATGGGATATTTTAATCGGTTCATCGTGGTAACATAATTGTTGATTTTTGATACCAACTTTTTTCAGCTATTTCGTACTTACCGAAGTTATGTAACAATTGCGAAAGTAATGGCGAAAAGGTGAAATTTGGTACTTTTTGGGTTCCAGCTAATGTACTATGGATTACCTAAGGGAGAGAAAAAAGTGGAAAGAGAACGGTAAGAAAGCTTCTCCAAGACTTCGAAGAAAACGTGTAACAGAGGGAAGTGCAGGAAACTTTAAAGTCTGCCAAGTCGTTCGTCGTTAAGCAAGGATTTACCGATCCTTCGGAGAGGATAACATCTATGTAGGTTGTCCCCGGGCATTGTTAGATACACCTTCAATCTAGCCGTTCCTTTTTCGAGAACAGATCCAGCTTGCCTTCGAAAGATCAATCGATAACGCGTGCCTCGTCTCGATTACGCCGGATTCGAGTTTAAGAATTCCGTTCGAATTCGTTCGATTCGCTACCAATTTCTACCTTCTGACTCCGTCGTTTCTCCTTCAACCCTGTCCTCCTCTTCGCTCCTTACCGTTCCACATTCGAATAATCGCGTTTCTTTCTTTACAACGGCCCAAGGATTCGAGAAAACACGGTTATTCGATCGAGGGAACACCATGCCACTTTGTTGCCCGAGAAAAATCTTGGCCGGATCTCGAGTTCGACGTTCGCGTTCGTCCACGTGAAATTTTCACGAGAGGGATTTCACGTTCCGCCGGTTCCAGATTCGTTTAAGAAGATTACGCGCTTTCATCGTGGCCAAATTACGATGGATATGTGGAAAACTTTTGCCACCGGGGGAACAAAAAACACGACGAGACGATTTTTATTTCTTCGGTTGCGAGTTAAAAGCACCAGTTTATAAAACAATACTCGTTTCTTGAAAAATAAATATACAATTAAATGCTGTAGACGTACTATTTTTTTTTGTCTTCCCTTGTATTTTTTCCTCTTCTTTTTTCCTCGTTGAAAGAACGATAGATGTTCTCGATTTCCTTTTTAATGCACTTTGATCGTACTAACTTTTCGAATCCACGTTCGACGGAAACGTTGCTGCAATGGCGAACATCTATTTTCAATTTATTTCAGCTTACCGAATCGAGAAGTCGATAAAGCAGCACACATTCGACGGAAAATGTACGCAACGTTGACCAAAGTGCAGCGTTTATCGTGTCTGCTCACGAGAAATTGTAAAATTTCCGACGGTGCGTTCGATTTCAATATAGGGTCCCAGACGGCGCGTTTCGTGCACCCTCAGCGTTGACGTCGTTTTCACGGAGCGGTGCAAAAATTCTACACCGTTTCGATTCTTACGATAAGAAAAAAAGTCGACGTTCCAGAGTTCTCGATAGCGATCAGAATTATCAATCGAACAATTTCCTTGCCATGGAACGAGAAGGAATCCGGACACCGTAACGTTGGATCGTAGAATCTCTAAGAAGTCTGACCACTGGCAACCGTTTCCACTGAAATTCTGATGAAGTCGGTTCTCTGCGAACGAAGTAAAAAAAATTTCGGTATCTTCTTAGCGATGCTCTTTTTTCCGTTCAATTTTTCAACGAATCCTACTTTTACATATTTTTCTCCGTGTTCTAATTAAAAGATAAAAAATCGAGTTATACGTGTAAGCGAATGTCGATGAAACGACTTCTTCCACCTTTGTATTATGTAATGAAAATCTAAAGCGAACGATGCGCGAAAGATGCCAATTATTTATGCGCTCGTTACTTGTACGAATGCAACGTCATTACTAAAACAGGTTAATTTATATTTTTCATTAGTCGGAAAAGCAGATATCTGCTTTAAAGCTTTACTTAATTAAATTGCTATACAAACGACACCGTCGTGGACGGGTGGTTCGCATTGAAATGACCCAAGTAGAAGGGGGAAAAAAGAGGCAAAGCGAGAGAGGGAGAGAGAGAAATAGAGGCCAGCGTTAATATTCATGGCGAAACGATGTTTTGAAGGTGGAAACGTCGGGCAATTCCAAAGAAAAAGCGATCGAATTAACGAGCAAAACTTCGACGGAGAGAAACAGTAACCGACAAAGTGAAATTTTAATTACGTTCTGAAAAACGGAGCGGCAAGAATTCCAACTCGAACGGACTTTACGAAATGAAATAATCGTGACAGACATTTTGGGAATTTGGACTTGCAACGGAAGACGAGTATCAGTGGAACTCGAAAATTTCGAGGACTTTTAAACGCGTTAATGACCAGCATTCACTCTGTACGGCTGGACACGTTGGATTTCCGCCAATCAGCGCAGCAATTAGCGGAATTCACCGAACGTGCTTGCTCGGCAACCGGATAAAACGATCTGACGGTTAAACGGCAGATTTTCGGTCGCAATAAATGTAAGCGGTCAAAATAAAGATAATCGTTCAACGAGAAATATTTCCAATTTCTATACACGTCTCATTCGTGTTCATCGTCCTCGAAAACTTTTCCCCAATCATCGTACCTCGAACAAAATCTTATCCGCGAAGATAAGAGAGAAGAACAGAAAAAGAGCTAGCAGTTCCTAATATCGAAACAACAAACCCTATCGTTTCAACCACCAAATCACCATCCCCAAACGGAAACACCGATCCAATCCGTGTATCGTCGTTGCAAGTCGTCCAAATAAAAAGCTCCCTGCGTTTACACCGAGCCGAACATTGAAACGATTTCAATAACTAAATACAATCTCCATAAATCCCGGAATCCGTCGAACCCACGATCCCCCATAAATTTGTACCGCCAGAGAGAGGAAAGGGGTTGCGATGGTATGAAAATCAGCTGACAGTATTTATCATAGCGCTCGGGTATCCCGTATCGCGTAAAACGGACGCGCCGCAGCGAAAGAACGAATCGTGCGAATTTGATATACCGGAGGCGAAACGCGGCCGGTTAATTTCCGTTCGACTAACGCAACGAGTGTCGCCGGCCTCGTTTCCGCGACGCAACGTGCGACGTCCTGTATAATACACGTGTGCACCGATATACGCCCGCGATGTCGTGTAACGCGGCTCTATCGTGCTGCTACAGCCTCCGCGTGGCCGTGTGTAAACACACTTCTAAGTACAGCGTTCCGCCGATGCGATCTACACGTGTCGACGTCGCGTCGATACCTGGATGCCCAAGATAAAGCCGTGGATTGAATTATTAGATAAAAATGGAAGGTAGCAGGAGTTGAGATTCGGTCTTGAGTATGGTGCGAGTAGCAGACTTTGCGTGAATTGTAATTTGCTTGTTTGCATAATGTTGCGCATAGCTTTAGGAACCAAAAATGAAGTTTTTTGAAAGAAATTAAGATAGAATAGTGGTAGATGAAGGAACTTTTATGACATTAAGGGATATTGTTAATTAGTTACGTGTCATTAATATTTTTATTAATTTTTGTGTAATTCGGTAGCTAAAAGCGAGTACATTAATTCGAAATAGTTGGAAAGAGCTTTTATTCCGTAGTGGTAGTGGCCTATACTTTAAAAGCTGATAATGAAAGCTGGGGAAAATTTAGATACTACGTGATGTAAAATTGAAATAACGTTGGAAAATGCATTCTATTTTAGATGGTACCTTCAGTTGTAGCAGTTTCTATAGGAAAATGGCACGGATTTTGATAGTTTGTTGTAAAACGAGGGCAATTGGTTTGTACGGTCCATTGTTTGATTCGCGAGTTGATACTACTTTTCAATGGTGAACGTCAGCTTGCAATTTTCCAAGCACGGTTGCTATTCAATGTAGCACAAATTTCGATAGACCGATTTAACATGGAGCGAACGAGGTTCGAATTTTATTCAGGATCACGTCGAAATTCACTTACGTTGTGCAATTTGATTGGAAATGTTATCTGATCAATCAATTGATAGTGTTTCGGTATTTTGCATGTCAGTTTGCAATTTATTAGATTTTAGACCTACCAGCATGGAAATAAATACATACCTTTAAAATAATTTATCCAACGATTAAAAAGTACCCAGTCGCGAAAATTTTACTGAAACTTCTATACGGTAAACACAAAGTGAACGTGCACGTGTATATATCCTGTGGCAACAAAATTTTTGATCGATTAATTTCTATCGTATTCAAACCATCGAGAATCCTTTTCATAACAAATTGAAGCTCTCCCTGAATTCCGATCGAGCCATCAAAATTTACTGACCTGCATTGTGTGCGCACGTGTGCAAACTGACCAGTATGTAAACCAACACGCAAATACGCGTGATCGCATACACGCGCATTATAAGACGCGTTCGCACACACCTATCTATATGTACTTGCACACACGTACACGTATTCTCCTGCGATACCCGCGCGCGTGCTACAATACACAGCAGCCGCCATTCTGCGATATTTTACAATGCCTGTGCTTTGATAACTGTAACCTAAACGGGCTCCCATGGGCTATTTAAAAGGTAAGGCAGAAAATGTTTCAACGTCCTCCACCGGGCCCGATATTATTCAATGTATCGCCATTGTCCGAGGGAAACAGTGGCGCTGATGCAGATGAATCGCGCGCGGAACTCGAAAACTCGTTGTCTAGCGGAGACTCACCGGCGGAGAATTTAGTCTGTTTCGAAATGCGAACGTTTCTGTTCGCCTGGGTAGATTCGAGTCCAGCTTCTGAAAAAAGCAAGTGCTTCGACGGAACAATGGACGGACTTAACTTTTTCTCCGGCCCAGAGCACACCTTTGTTCCGTGCAAGACAGAATAATGTTTCACGCGCCAGTAACCAACGGTTGCTAAACTATTCGTGAAAAAAAAAATTTCCAATTCTCTCGCAAAGGACCCGCTAAAATTTCACGTCAATGCGTAATTTGAATTTTCCACCGGAGAATCTTCAAATAAAATTGTTTCGAGCAGAAAAATGCGGTAACATTTTTTATCCAGTCGAAAATCATTTTGCACAGGCTTTGGGTAACAGGAAATTGATATTCTGTTGACTTATTCTGTTTTCCTGGTATCGTTTCGAATCAGCTGTGCACCACCTGGTAGCAACGTAAAACCACGCTGACAAGGTACACAGAGAATCGACTGCTACGCACCATGCATATTGATCTTCCGTTTTGTTGATACTATCAATTATTTTACCCGACTCACGGTGATTCGAAATGATTGTAGCTATTTTTTGTTCCAAGAGGACCGACCGGCGAACCATTCGAATCAACGAATACCTTGCTTAATCTTGTAAAAATAGCACCACTTATAATTAATCACCAAACATTACGAACACCAAACTTTCCAAGTCTTCCAAGCATTCGACCAATTTATTCTCAACACCGGAACGCCCGTAACGTTTCCAACCTAAACATCCCCATTTTTTCTTTCCACGCCCTCATTTAGAAACACTGAATCTTCACAACGATGGTCCTTAAACTCAACCTCGGTAGATCCTCCAGCCAGCTTCTCTCGAAAAACAAATCTTTGCGGTGTCCAATTCCCGCGTTTCCACCCTTCGAACGACAGTACCCTCCGCTTTACGTTTCGAAAATTACGAATACCGAGAGCTCGTTCCCGTTTTTACGTTACGACGAAGGGATCCACCGACTAGCCTGGCCGGTCGAGACGGTGCAAGTAGAAAGGGAAAGTAACGGTCGGACGTAAATCATAAATCAGCAGCTGCGCGAGAATTCCAGATGCGTCGGCCTTCCCTGGGACGACAATGGGCCGCGTTTCGCGTGTTTCCCGCAAATTGCATAATCTCGCGATATTTCGACCGGAGTTGAAGCAGTTCCTCGGCAAGGGAACGCGCGCTTTGATTGGAGCGATCGTCGTATTCGTGAAAAGCACATTTACCCGTGGATTCCCAGGGCCGCGCTCTCGCGCGCCTATCACGGTGAAATGGCAACAGGGAGAACAATAAACGCCACCAGTCGGAGGAAATATTTTAACAGGCCGGCCGTGCCTCACCCCCACGCCGACAAAGTGAGCAATTATGATCCACCCTTTAGAGTGGCGGTCTACGGTTTACGACAGGATGCCGTAGCATTTTTTATCGCAACTTTAACGCCTGCTATTTTACGGCGCAAAGTAGTCGTTCATTATAGAACGTCGGAAACCAGAAGTGATATTTAAAAAAAAAAAAAAAAAAAAAAAAAAAAAAAAAAAAAAAAAGGGAGAATT